>CM055911.1:27966315-28254143 GCA_029582155.1 Panopea generosa | reverse complement strand
TGGCCCAGTACAAAACGGCATATGGGTATGTGAATTTTATATTATGTTGTATTTAATTGTCTGATGAATATATTTTTGACATAATCAGATCTAAGTTAAGTTGTATAAATTGTTCATATCCATTCCGACGGTAATGTATGTAATTTAATACAAATCTACGGAATTGAGAAGCGTTTTTTTTTTAGAATATAGGCCGAGGTATCTGAGAACGTATTTTGAGTTGTTGATATTGTGTTTACGATGAATTATTGAGATTTGCCATGTTAGAATTGATTGATATGTGTAATTAAATTTTGTTGATGCTTATTCTGATATTTTACGAAGTGAATAGATACAGAATTGGTCTGTAATTGTTAATATTATAATGAGAAGTTATGTAGAGATATAATTGCTATGTTGAGATTGACGGAGGGTCGTATATGAGTTGTTGTTTAAACTGCAATGCAACTGCAGATAGTAAAAGTTGAATGAAATGTTATCATATATTGATAAATCTACCATGAAACTGTTAGATGGTAAAAAATGAATGAACTGTTATAATATGTTGATAAATCTACCATGAAAATATTATATGGTTAGGAATGAATGTTATCATATATTGATAAAAATAAAATACCATGAAAGTGATAAATGGTAAGTTATAGACGCCATGTCATTACATATTGAGTAACTATTAAATCTGAGTTTATATATATATATTGTAGCCGTTTTAAGCCATAAGCGAGGAATGTGTCCGCTACGTTAATGACGTATAGACGTGACAGGAAGTCAGCTGGTGGTAGTACAGTCATAGGATAGCAACCCACATATTCGTCATATGGACGACTTGACGTTCCTGACGTCGGAATACGGTCGAAAGTCGGTAAGAGGCGACGTAAAGCCATATACTCAGTATAGAGTTATAGGGGAGATAACACAGTTTATATAGCCACCGCCGCAAGGGACGAGTGCTGCTAGATCTACGATATCCGGAAGCGGGAAGTATATAGTGCATTTTTATAAACATTCAAAGATATAAGAAATTTTTTCGCGATGTAGTTTACGTACGTGTAGGAGATAGAACTGTGTGAAAAAAGTGTTAATACCACCATAGGACATTTTTTTTAAACAAGCTGTGTTTTTTTTTTGTGTTGAGTAATTATCTTTAATTTGTATATATTGTATAATTGTATATTCGTAATTTTATTCATGTAAAATTAAAAAGTAAATTTTACTTTATGCATGATTGTATTCTACCCTTGTGAGTTGTCGGCCCTTGGTCGTTTTGCTACTGTATTTATATACATTAACTTTACATCATAAGACATATATACACGTGCATATTGACATAATACTAGTAACTGTTTTAAATTGCTTTGTATCAGACAAATGTAAAGTATGTTGCCCGGGGCATATCGATTAAATGTAAAATGGATCAGTGTCAGGAAAAACAACTCGCATAACCGGTTACGACTTAATACAGGTAATTACAGACTTGCCTCCTTTGCGAGAAATGTTAAATTCTTTCACATGTTAGTTTAATTACCATATACATTATAAGCAAATATCAAATAGAAACACACTAATTCCTTTTTAACATGCTATACAATTTTCAAACAATAACATAGTATACTAGTATCATTATTATTATAATCATCATTATCGTTATCATTCTGACCATTATTATTATAATCATCATTATCATTATCACTATTTATACACCACTTCCATCATCACTATTTTACACCATTTTTACAACACATTACAGTAATAGTAATAACAACGACAAAAACAATGATCATAACACAGAATTGGCCCCTTTCAAAAAGATGGAAACAGACAGATCATCTGTGTATTCGTCTCCAGGATGCTTAAACAGCACATGATAAGGGAACAAAAAAAATAAAAGGAACACCGATTGCGATTAGGGAGGATTTGATACTAAAAAACGCGAAGCTGCTAGAGCAAGTCAGTATACTCGAATCCGTGAAAAGTGCATGGTCTGATGAGGGTCGAATTATTGCTCTTCGAGAAGATGGGAAGAAAATAACGGTGGATCTCAACACAGACCTGACATGCCTCTACGAAACATCAATGGGCGTGTATAGACAGTGTAGAACACAGAACTATATTGAACATTAATTATTTGATTATAGTGATAATGATAGTAATTCACAATTTTCGCAGATTGATGTTGATATTTAACCCGTAAACATTGTATTTTTATCGCTATTCGCTCGATATATAATTCCTTGCATACATGTACATTTCTCCTGTTTACAAAACATAAATCGGGTTTCCCGTTTCTATAAATAGACCTATCAATGAATTAGCTGGTACCCAAATGTTCGGAGTTTGCAGTATGCAGCGTGAAATCAATAAATATATTTCGCCGTACAAAAAGTTTCGATTGCAAATAGTTGCCTACACGAGGTCAGCTACCACCATTGAGACGAGCTCTCTGATTGGCTGAAAAATGTTCAGGGCATATCTTTTTATAGTAAGCTTAATTCTGGTTGGATGAAAATGTAAAAATGGCAAATGATCACAATAAAATATAAGTTTATTATGTTTGTATCAATAGAAAAATATAATTATGTTTCTGTGAATGACTTAATTCATTTTATCAAGGAAACTGCATGGAAAGTAAAATTGGTGAAATTTACTTTTTTTTCATGCTGAAAGTGTAGGTACCCAACTTTACAGTCGGGACCCACGAGAACAAAATAACGTGTATTCACCGAATTACCTGTCATTTTTCTACAGTAGTTTAACACAAAAAAGGCCCATAAAGGAAGCGCGCGCTTTTTAATGAACTCTTAGTACCTTATTAAATTCAATATATTGAGATAATGACATAACTAAAGTCCTCGAAATTTTAATTCATATTTCAATATATTTTGAATAATGATGCAATATATAAATATAACGGATTCAAAGTTCATTGGGTTTGATATTTGTAACGCCGTCGGACGTTTCGTAATTTTTGCGTTTTCTGAAAATGTAAATGGCAAACTTCAAAAGGCGCAGCAAAAAGTGGGTATCTTCAAATTTTCTTTAAATTTTCAGAATCTATAGTTTTATACCTTATTTGCCGTTTTTGAAAAAAATATATACCAGGCAAACGTTCGTATTTTCACTGCGCTTTTTGAAAGATGGTACCCGTCCAAGTGTTGTCAAACGACAACGTAATGCTGTCAGCTGATTTGACAGTAGCCTCGACACCATGCCAAAAATCACTAAAACAAACATATTTCAATAAACAAAAGTTTTGACTATTCAATCAAATACGTTAATAAAATAAAAACTATATCAAATTGGTCAAAATTTATTTCGATCGACAATTTTATATAGCCTTGTATGGAAAAACGGGGAACCCAGTTTGTGACTTGGATGACACGCTATTTTTGTTTACATATTTTGACAAGACGGAAGCACCAATATACGTATTTGCTTCGCGTTTCTGCAGAAAGTTGCTCATGAATGTTTTTGTAATAGTTTCTGATGATGGATTATATAAACAATAGGGTAAGTGTATGTTTAATTCGTTTAATTCAATAGAAACATCTAATTTTAATGCGGCCATTATAAACAATAGGGTAAGTGAATGTTAATTCGTTTAATTCAATAGAAACATAATTTTAATGCGGCCATGTTGATTAGTGATTGCCGTCAGATCTGAATTATCGAAATGGCTGCAATAGTTTTTTCTTTTTTGGCGGAAAAAACAATGAAAATACTCGTTTATGGTACATAGAAGATTGTACGTAGTTTTTCATGTCGTTATGGAAGGCCTACATTTAAATCTAGTATATGTTAAAGAATATCGAATAATTCGGCTTCCTGTGATTTGAAGCAAGCCGATTGTGAGAAGCTGTTTCAATTTATGTTTTTTTAATCAATAGGGAAAACGATTTATTTCTTAATCAGTACACGGTGTTTCAATATACAAATGTAGTTGTATTATCATGCATCATTTGTACTTAATATATTGCTAAATGCTTATAAATATAAGTGTGTTGATAAGATAACTTGGTCCTTGAATTTAGCTAAGCATGGTTTAAAGAGGTTGTCTCAAAAGTAACCTTAAGGCATTTTTTTGGTTTTTACTGTTTATTTGTTGAAAAAGTATTGAGTGCATTAGTTTTCATTCGTTTTTTTATATAAATTAAATTCATCATGGTAGTTTTGCAACGTGCTTAGATATGAATAAACTACATTTGAATTATTTTTTTTAAATTTGTAGATGAGAAAATAACAAATTAAGTGTGTGTTTGTGGAAATGAAGTCAATGTTGGGCATATATAATTTCTTAAGTGTAAAATCTACAATACTTGTCACTAATATTGGTGAAATGTAACATTACAAAAAAAATATAACTACAGTATATGTCTCTTCAAACCATACAACTTCATTTTAATAACTTAAAGATGAAAGTGAATTAGTTGTAAAATTCCTGTTCCTGTATCAGCTATGAATTCCTGAATCTTCTTAATATAAGAGACTGAGCCATATAGGTCTCACTACACAGTTGAATTTTGTTCTATATAAAATAAGGTCTAGGATTTCCATGGTAAATAAATAATTCCACATAGAATTTTTTTTGTCATTTTTTTTTCATTGCAGGAATGTAAACCACATAAAAATGCACAATAACTGGTAGGTTGACCACGTTGGTTTTTTTAAAAGAGGGTGCAGTGACACCCTTCGAATTTTTGAAAAAAGAAGTCCTCAGATGCTCATAAATACATGCATATCATATATGTTGGAAATCCTAAAAAATTACTTTTTTAACACCTGTGATGTCTTATTCAATACCGTATTTGCTATACCAACTTTTTGATTTACTCATCTGCAGCAAGAAATCACAGCTACTATGAACCATTTTGAAAATATTTCAAACCAAATTAAATAGGCCTTGTTTTCCATGGGAAAAATTTGTTTTCCGTGGGAAAAAAAGGGGCGTTACTTTGTAGTGAGACGCATTTGGTGCCATATTGTATAATTTTTCTAAATGTCATTAAATTGGTCTTTGATATTTGTCAATGGGAAATAGTATAATGTCTTTGATTTAGCATGATAAAAGAAGAAAACAGAAAAAAAAAGATGTAGAAAATGAGGTATTTACTACAACAAAATTGATATTGGTGTTGATAAAGGTAGCTTAAGCATGTCTTGCAGTTGAGAATCAGTATAACAAAAATTATGGATAAGAAATTTATAAATGATTTTTTTTAATATGATGCTTCTCCATCTTAAAGGGAGTATATCAGGAAAAAACGCTATAATTGTCTTAAAAAATATAATTATTTTTTAAATTAGATAAAAAGCTTCTCATTATCATAAATAAAGAAAATCTGAATGGTTTAGTATATCAAATCACCAAAACGTGACAAAATCGATGTTTCAATTGCAGTGGAAGGACTTGAAACGGAATCCCCATTCCAAAAATTTAATACTTCTTCACATCGTCATTCGTACTTCTTAATGAACAAATATTACAACGCGTGAACCTGTATGATTGATCAATTTGAAATCAAAATGAAATCACGCGACTCGTTTAATACGTCACAAAATATGTTGCAATTTTAAGCGGGAAATCTATTTTAGTCTTACCTAGGCGCGTAGCCCAAGTTAGGAAACCCCTTTTTCAATATGTTATTTAAGCATGATTAAATATATATCCTTTTGGTATTGCGGGGTCAATGAGTATAATATTATATAGACATGATTTATTGGAAAAAATGTTTATAGCATTTTTTTTTTTTTTTAAAATCCTAATAAATTCCCTTTAAGCAATTACAAAATAGAACACAATGAGTAATGATATTAAAGTGGTCCCTTTTTCTGATATATTTTCAACGTTTGGTGTACAGAGAACTTTGATACATAATGCTATTTAAGAAATCCAATTAAGAATGTAATTAATTAATACATAAAATATGTTATTTAGTGTTTAATGGAATGTGGGATTCTCAAAATTATACAAATAAATATATAAGTAATATATTCCGTGTTTGGTTATCTCATACAAACAAACAAATACATTTTAAATGTTTTACTTTATCAATGTGTGGGTCAGGGGCAGTGTAGTGACTGTGGTTGGAGTTTTGCCACTCACGCCAGAGGTTGCAGGTTCAATCCCAAGCTCAACCCGATGACTCGAAAAATTAAACTCAATAATGGTTCTACCCAGGAAGCGGACTCAAGAGAGATTTCATATATAATCAAGTTTTGAACTTTCTTTGCAATCAAGCTGAAATGAATTAGTATAAATTAAGAGTTCAATGCTTATTAGAAATTCTGTGTGTGTTTGAGCAAGTTATTTGATTACTATTTGCTCATAACTAGATTTGAGATATTTATTTTGATTTTGCCATGAGAATTTATTTCACAATCAATGTAATTTATAAGTATATATTTCGGAATAATCTTTTCAGTGGTCAGTAATAAAATTATTAACTTAATTATTTATGTGTTACAGTTCTGTTACTGTACCTCTGAATTGTGTTCATAAAAACAAAACAGACTATACCAGAAACAAAATAACTGTCCTCTGAACTTTGAATCAAACACATTTTTTATATTGAATTTGTGTCAAACTGTATTAAATATGTTGCAAATACTTATTCTAAACAAAATCCCCTTCCACAATTTTTTTTATCCTGTTAATTGTATAAAAAAATTAGCCTAATGTCAAAATAGTCAAAAACATGTTTTCCACCATAACATGTCTTTATATACTCATTGACCCTGTATTTACAAAAGGATATCTATTTGATATTAAACATACCACAATAATATATTGAAAAGGGATTTCCTAACTTGGGCTTCTCGCCTAGGATAGACTAAAAGAGATTTCCAGCTTAAAAACATATTTTGGGACATATTAAGTGAGTCGCGTGATTTCATTTTGATTTCAATTTGATTTGTAACACAGATTTACATGTTATAATTGTTTATCTTAGAAAGAGTCTGAATGACGATGCGACGATCGTCAATCAGTGTTTAAGTGTTGTCTATTTTAGAATGTGGTTTTATTTAGTAAATCACTCCAATTTAGATATCAATTTTGCTTGTTTTTGGTGGATTTCACATACAGTGTACTGAACCATTTGTATTTTATTTATTAATGATAATGAGATGCTTTTCAACCATTTTAAAAATGATTTTAGTTTTTTAGAGAATTTATAGTGTTTTTTCAAACATTCCTACTATGCCTTATTCAGTCAGGGTGCTGTAAAAGTATGCCATCATTTTGAATTTGGAGGTAGAGTCAGTCCCATGTGCAGTGCCTGTGAGACCCAGTGCATGCTAAATATCTCACTGAACTTCAGTTTTAATCAGTGAATCAAATGAACATGACCTTGTTCAGAAATGAGGCTTCTGCAAGAAATAGTTTTATAATCATTTCAATTGAAACCTGTACACGGAAACAATCTAAAAAGGGTGATTAGTTTACTCAGTAATAATTGACTTATACACCGTCAACGGTTGTTTAGTAAAATTGCACAATTTAGTTGAATAACACTTATCAACAGCTTGAATTTGTGTGTCAGGTTACAGGTTATGAACAATATGCAAGTTTACATGTTTAATTATGTATTGATCAATTTATTGAATTGGAACTTCTGATTAATCATAATTTTGATTCAAACTGTGCAATAAAACAGATGGCATTGATAATAGTTTCCCTCTTTCGGATAGCAGCAGCTTTCAGATAAAACGTTTGGGCAGCTGCAGTATTGAATGAGTATGTTGGAAGCATGGCAAACATTTTTTTAAAAAAAAAGACAGCGTGATAATGAAAAATAAAAATATTAGTCGGTGCGCAGTCTCTCATATTTCTTGAAGATTTTAACAGGATTCAAATGTATTTTCAGGTTGCAAGATTCACAGTGCCACATCGAACCATGGTGTATTGCTTCTAAGCATGTATATTGAGATGGTAGTCAGTGCTTATTTTAAGTTCACTTTTAGGTAAGCTAATCTTATTTGGTT
This sequence comes from Panopea generosa, assembly GCA_029582155.1. Taxonomy (NCBI): domain Eukaryota; kingdom Metazoa; phylum Mollusca; class Bivalvia; order Adapedonta; family Hiatellidae; genus Panopea; species Panopea generosa. The sequence goes on along the minus strand of CM055911.1, from coordinate 28,246,163 downwards.
GTATGGTGTTTAGCATCACTTTCAAAAAATTAAGTTATATCACAACAATGTCTATTGGAGACAGTATTGTACTGTAAATGTTGCCACGCTGGTTTGTTATGCTGCAGACACATGGTATGATTCCCCATCCAGTCACATTATACTGACACTGGGGTGACCAGACCTAGAACTATCCTCTAAATACTAAACTCCAAGTGAGGAAGCTTCAAATACCATTTTCTTACCAGTCTTTTGTATGACTCCGAATTGAACCCATGACCATCTGCATGCAAGGCAGATCATGCTCTACCACTAGTCTCAACCACCACTGTAGTTCAGCTAAACAAAGATTTACATTCACTCTGACTAACTGGATTGAAGTTGCACATGTGCCATTACAAAAAGATTATCATTTAAAGAGAAATACAGATTTTATAGATGCTTGCCATGCTCCTACCTACTCACTCAAAATTGCAGCTACCCAAATGTTTATATTGACTTTCAAAGCGTTTAATTTTTTTTATGATTTCTGTCCGTTTTTCTTTAAAATGGCTATGCAAAATCCAAATTTAGCAAAAAATAAATAAATTACCTACCTACCTACCCACATGAAAAATACTGAGTCAGAGCACAGCAAACAAATAATAAATCTTGTACATGTAATGAAATGATAGTTTAATTTGAATCTTAAAATTAATTTATGCTACAAGCTACAAGCAAAGCTGACCTTCACATTGTCAATATTGATTTTTAGCTCAACTAATCAAAGAATAAAGAGAACAATTCTACTCTTGCATAACTATTATGAAAGTTGTTGCCATTGGTTGACTCAGTAATTCTTTTTAATGTTTTGCATGCAAGTACCGTCAAGTCCATATCGCAACATTTATTAAGTGGGATAACTCTTGTGAGATTTTTTTTTGCAAATTATGGCCATTGTTTGACTTTGAAATTCTACAACTTAGCATTCTGTATATGTATTGGATTGAAAATTCATACAAGGTGTTGTAGTTATGAGACTTACTCAATTTAGTTAGTTAGATAACTCTAGCTGTCAGCTCTTGTTTGTAAACTCATGACAGTTTTGACTAATTGACATATGCATCTTAATGGGAATGAAGGCCTCACATCTCAATATTTAAGATTTTATTTTTTAAGGTATCTGAAATTATTTTTTTATTAAATAAATATACCATGGGGTAGGTAAATAAACATTTGGTGAATTATAGTCTATAAATGAAAAAAATCTATTTGCTAACAATATTTTTTTCAGATTCATGTAACAGTGGAAGACTGGATATGATCAATTACAGGATTTAGCAACATTGAGTGTCTAATGAGAGAAACTGGGGTTTAACAAGAAGATGGTAAATTTTTATATGTCTCTGTACTTTCGGTTTTATATAATATATGCTATCTTTTATTTGTGGTCATTTTGTTTATGTTTCATTCAATGATGGCATTTGGCATGGCCATTGAGGTATTTTGACATTTTAATATTAAAAACAATTAAATGATACAACAGACTAAACTAAAAAAATGTAATAAAAACTTTTTAGATCGACTATTCGTAGAATAGGGGGGCTATTGTACTTGCCCTGGCGTCGGCCTTGGTTTTTATAATGTAAAATATCTAAGCAACCACTCACTTATATATATATATAATAATATGATATGAATTTAAACTTCACATGTGTGTTCAGCATCATCAATGGAACACACAGAGACAAGAACTATAACTCTGGGTTGCATCTTGACACAGTAAAAGCCCTTTTGGATTTGATTTTTCAAGTTAAAGTGTTTTATCAGGTAAGATATCTGTGCAACCACTCATTGGATTCGAATGAAACTTCACATGTGCTTAGCATTATCAATAGATTGTACAGATACAAGAACCATGTATGTTGGCAGAATTAAAGCCCTTTCGGACTTGGCAAGTTTGGTTAAAGTTTTTGAGTGAGTTCGAGTTTTTGAGCAGCTACATTCATCAACCTGTCATTTGATTTGGATGAAACTTCATGTGTTCAACATCATCTAGAAACTCATAGAAACAAGAACCCTAGATGTTTGACAAATAAGATCAGCTTGTGATCCTCTCTCTAATTTGTTCACCTGTTAACCTCTATTGTAGACGCGATAGCACCTTCATTTTTCATTGAATCTTAACCAAACTTGCACAGTAATTATATAACCATAGATCTCGGATGAGTTCTTGAACCAGCTTCATTCAACCACAAATGCCCCGCCATAGGGCTTATAAGCACATTTTCGGGGAAAAAACACATTTTCTCTGAAAGTTCAAGGCCTAGACATTAGATACATTACATGTAGCATTGCATGGAGGTTCCCTAATAGACTTGTCATGTCTGGTCTCTGAGGTCAAATCTGGGGCCACCATAAGGGTCACTGTTTTACATAGAGTTATATAGGGAAAATGTTGTAGACGCGATAGTATCTTCATTATTCATTGAATCTTAACCAAACATGCACAACAGTTATGTAATATCAAGTTCTCAGATGAGTTCTTGAACCAGTGTCATTCCACCACATATGCCCACGTCACATGGCTTATAAGCACATTTTAAGCAAAAAACATTTTCTCTGAAAGTTCAAGGCCTAGACCTTAGATATATTACATGTAGCATTGCATGGCGGTCTCCTAAAAGATTTGTTGAAGTCGGGTCCCTGGGGTCAAATTTGGGGCCACCACAGGGGTCGATGTTTTATAGAGTTGTATAGGGGAAAAGTTGTAGATGGGATAGCACCATCATTTTTCATTAAATCTAAATCAAACTTGCACGACAGTTATATAACCATTATATCTCGGACGAATTCTTGAACCAGTGTCATTTGACTACAAATGCCAACGCCACAGGGCCTATAAGCACAAAAAACGGTGACATTTTAGGCGAAATTTTAAAAAAACATTTTCCCTGAAAGTTTAAGGCCTAGACCTTAAATATTTTACATGTAGCATCTGTTGCAAGTAGAGTGTTCAGGTCCTCTTGGGCCACTTGTTCTATATTTAGATATAAATTAAATATGTAGGAGTTTTGTGTACATACAATCAAACTTGCTTACTTATTGTGCTGGTAGAACTTGAGTTTCAAGTTACATTCCCAATATAATTATCTTATTATTTTCAGGTCTGGTCAATTTCCAGAAGGAAGATCGAGCTGATTACATGATAAATGCGCTGCTGACTTTATTTTGTAACTTGGAAATAGTCAAAACAATGAAGATAAATTATGCTGACTTACTGTTTCCTTTTAATTGAAGTCTTTGTTCTATATGACAAATTAATACAACTTATTAGATAAGTAAATGTTAGGATTGTACCGTCTTCTCAGGAAAGAATAAGAGAGAAATATGTTACTTTCTGTTAGATGACAGAAATATTGTTAAGAAAAGGCATATAAAAATTTGTTCAAACGACCAAATAAAAGAGCAACTCAAATGATAGTATTAAACGGAAATGGTCCGAACCCTAGATTCTATTAGCTTTCTTGGCCAAAGGTCACGAGGACTTATGCGATGAGGTGCAAGTTGTTAAAATCAATAGAGGGGTCTGTGGCCGAGAAGTCTTAAGGCGCCATCTCGAGATCAATTGCCACTCACCGCTTAGTTTCGAGTAGCGCTCGCTCAAAATACTTTTATGTGACTCACTGAGAATGCTGAAGGACAATAGTTCTACTCAGATTCATTATGTGGTCTTTCTCCGCCAATAAAACGGGATATGCCATAATTATATAACCTGAAATGTGTTGAAAATGGCATTAAACCTTTCAAAAAAAAAAAATAGAAACCAATACACCTGTTGTACTAAAATTTACATGTGTGCTACTTGTGAATGTGAGAATATGAAGAGGATTATTTCCAATTCAAAATTTGTGCCGTTTAATACTAGAAATAGTTAAAAATAACTTGCAGATCATGTAGGGGTAATATATGATTATAATTATGCTTAAATAAGAATGAATTTTTGCTAGTGTGAGCTGAAGGCTCATTATGATGAGCTTTTGTGATCACCCTGTGTCTATCGTTAGTCGTTAACTTTTGCTTCAGATGATTTTTTCTCTAAAACCATTTCACATATTTTCACCAAATTTATTGCAAGGCTCCCTCATTTTTTTTTCAAATCATGACTGTGGGTTCAGTTTGGCCCCTTTAGCTTACTTGAGCAAAGCCCCGTCTCCGTTGTTAACTTTCGCTTGAAACGACAAAGAATTGTTACATGAAGGTCTCAAGTTTGTTCAAAAGATGACCCTTGGGTCAAACTTGACCCCGCCTAAGGGTCTAATCAGTTGTTAATTTCAAAATTTCAAAAATCATCTCCGAAAGTGCAAGGGACTTACCAATTTAATATAGGGAAATTTTTAACAGTAATTATTAATCTTTTTCTCAAGAACCGACTAGACAAATTTGTTTATATTTGGTTTTAATGATCCCTATGAGTACCGGTAGAGGTTTCACGCTTGTTCAAATAAACAAGTAAGGGTCCATTGGGTCCAAGTAAGGGGACTGATTTTTACATAGGAATTGTATAGGAAAACAGGAAATTATGTTTTTCTCTTCCATTTTTGGGTATTATTCCAATCGTAATGGTGTCTGAAACATTGTTTAGTCAACAGTTGAGACTGAGTGCTTTAAAGGGGATTTAATAGCCATAAGTGACCCAAAAAGGGATAAATTATCAAAAATCTTCTAAAGAACTGATGAGTCAAATTCATTCATGTTTGGTACAAATGATCCATATGATGAAGAGTTTGAATTTTGTTCAAATGAAGAGGTCAGGATATATTGGGGCCAAGTAAGGGGACTTTCATGTTTACATAGGAATAGTAAGGGAAAACAGGAAATTGTGTTTTTCTCATCAGTTTCTTTAATTATTCAAATCATATTAGTGACTGAAGCGTTGTTAAGTCATAACTGTTGAGACAGCTCTTTAAAGGGGATTTAATATCCATAAGGGGCCAGGTGGGGTCCAAAATAGGATAGCAATATGAAAAATAAAAAATCTTCTCTGAAACTGATGAGTCAAATTCATTCATTTTTGGTACAAACGATCCATATGATGAAGAGTTTGAATTTTGTTCAAATCAAGGGGTTAGGGTGTATTGGGGCCCAGTAAGGGGACTTCGATGTTTAAGTAGGAATAGTATGAGAAAACATGAAATTATGTTTTTTCTCATACATTTTTGGTATTATTCCAATCATAATGCTGTCTGAAGCATTGTTCAGTAATAACAGTTGAGCCTGAGCTCTTTAAAGGGATTTAATATCCATAAGGGGCCAGCAGGGGCCCAAAAAGGGATACAATTTTGAAATTTCAAAAATGTTCTTCTCCAAAACTGATAAGCCGACTTAATTCATATTTGGCATAAATGATCCATATGATGAAGAGTTTGAATTTTGTTCAAATGAAGGTGTTGGGGTATATTGAGGCCCAGTAAGGGGACTGATATTTACATAGAAATAGTATTGGAAAACAGAAAATTATGTTTTTCTCATCCATTTTTGGTATTATTATATTCATATGGTGTCTGGAGCCTAGTCATAACTGTTGAAACTGAGTCCTTTTAAGGGTATTTGATATCCAAAATGAACCAGCAGGGGTCCAAAAAGGGATAAAATTTTGTAATTTCAAAAATCTTCTAAAGAACTGGCGAGTCGAATGCATTCTTATTCAGCATAATAAAAAAAATCGTAAAAGTAGGAGTTTCACTATTGTTCAAACGAAGGGGTTAGGATATATTGGAGCCCTGAAAGGGTCCTTGGTTTTTACTTATGAATGCTATGTGAAAATAGTAAATTCACTTATTAGCTCTACTATACGTAGAATAGGGGGTAGGGGCGCTACTGTACTCGCTCCGGCGTCGGCGTTGGTTTTCCAGGTTAAAGTTTTTGTGTGTTCAGCATCATCAATGGAACACACAGAGACAAGAAACATAAATCTGGGTTGCATTTTGGCAGAGTTATGGCCCTTTATGGACTTAATTTTTCAGGTTAAATTTTTTTATCAGGTAAAATATCTATGCAACCACTCATACAATATGAATGAAACTTCACATGTGTGTTCAGTATCATCAACGGAATGCACAGAATTAAGAACCATAACTCTGGGCTGCATATTTACAAAGTTATGACCCTTTTGGACTTGGAAACTTTGGTTAGTGATTTTTAGAGGTTAAAGTTTTTGATTTGGTACTTATTTCATCATCCTATCATTTGACATGAATGGAACTTCTCATGTGTGTTCAAAATCCTTTAGGAAACTCATAGATATAAGAACCATAACTCTTGATTGCATTTTGGCAGAATTATATCCCTTTTAGACTTAGAAATTTTTTTTTAGCAGGTTAAAGTTTGAAGTACAAGGCCTTGATCTTAGATGTTTGACAAATAGGGTCCGTTTGTGGTACTCTCTCAAATTTGTTAAAAACTATGACCCTGGGGGCAAAATATATTTTTTTGTCCGCTCTGAGTGGTAAAAAAAATCTCTTCTTTACTGTAAAATTTAATCCTTTTTTTTTCTCTTTTTTTCTTTATTTTCATGAAAGGGTATCCAACTGTGATAAACTATGCATGCTGGTACAAGATTATTTCAACTTTAGATCCATTTTCATGATAGTTCAATTTCTCCATTCCTGAGTTTTACTTGTTTTCTATTTGGTACTTATTTCCTGAAAAAACTGTTATTTTAGAACAACATCGAAATAGTCGAGTGCGCTGTCCCTCTGGCAGCTCTTGCTATCATCTTTTGTAGGAATTGTTTGATGTATACATTTTTAGATGTTGTCAGTAAAATGAAACCTAATTGTAGTGTTTCAATTGCTTGTGAAACAATTAACAAACACAATATTGTTTGTAAATCTCTTAAAAAAATAATTTTAATTTTTTATCCCCCTTTTGAATTCAATGGGCCTCGCAGTGCCTTTTCTGGAGTATACAATACTAAGAGGCCAGTAGAAACCCAATACTGGTTAAAATTAGAATTTTAATTAAATATTATTATTTTGTCATGGAATGCTAAAATATCTTTAGAAATAAAATCAAGCTCTCAGTAAAGTTTCATGCACAGGAAAAAAATTATATCAGTAAAACTGATGCATTGGGCTGCTTGTTCACAAAATAAATCCTATTGGTGAAAATAAAAAAAAAATGTTTTTAAGACAATGAAAAAATAAGCTTAAATACAACAATGATATCAATATACTAATTGTTCTTGTGAGTGTTAAGTGTGTATATTTATACATTTAATAAAGAAAAGAAAAATGCACAGGCAAGGACCATTTGGATATTGAAATTATTGTTTCATAAATTAAGCCAATTTGTTCATCATCTTAAACCAAAGACATAAAGAGTGTAATTAAGTTACTGTTAAAACTCAAACTTTAAAATGATATTTTTCTTTACATTATTTACACTTAATAGCAATTCAGTGTTTAGTGCACTTACTGATTCAATGCAACATCATAGATCAGACATTTTGATGTTAATACAGATTTTTTTAACAAAAAAAAAAAAAAAAAAGAAATTTTGTTATTAAAATGGCTTTTTTAAAAAAATATAAAAATACTGTTAATTTTTTTTTTTAAACTCTAAATGGTGAGTACAAAACAGTATGCAGTTTTAATTATTCTATTAATTGTTTCATAAACAAACCTGACCTATCAAACACATTGTTAGACTCTTTATATCTTTATGCTAGTTGCAACTATAGTCTACCAGATAAATGAAGCTATTGTCATGAAAACCTATAAAAATGAAATATTTGAAAACGGATGTAATTTATTTTATAAAAACTCGTACAATAAAGTGCCTCTGGGTGATAGCTTTGGTTGACAGAAAAAAGGAAGTAACAAATAACAGTGTTGCCTTCCGTTTACTTTTGAGACGACCCGCATATAGAATCGATCTCCGTGAACTCGCCACTTTCACCACCGCAAAAAATCGAGCAAGTGGTGTTCAAAAAACTAGTATTGTGCATGTTTTTCGTCGTTATAAATAATAGTTTAAATATGGCAGACTTACTAAAAGCTCTGATTTTATAGCACATGTATAAAAAAGGAAAAAAACACATTCGTATAATAGCCTAAACGTGAATCGAAAATGAGCGATTTTCAAGAACGGCGAAACAGTGGAGCATAAAAAGTGGCCTTTGTGCGGGTTAAAATCGATATTTTGACCAAACAAAGCAAGTATACTACATTTTTAAAGTATTCCAGCATTTCATTTATTATTATAAATATTTCCGAATCGAACATCAAGCTAAACTCGTGGTATTGAGACCACAATTTCAATTTCCCCCCGTAATTTACCCCAAAAAATGGCGACCAAAATAGTTTGCGATGCTGAAACTGGACTATTTTCACCGTTGCTACGCTGTCGTTAAGTGAGCAGGGTTGCGTACTAAAATGACCGTGTGGGTCCTGACTGTTAGGGGGCAAAAAGTGGTAAAAAGTGGTACTTTTGACCCCATTTTGGGGACATTTTAATTTGAGTCTAGGACAGTACTTTAATATGATATAGGACTTTTTGGTCCGCAGATGAAAGAAATAGTGAAAATTAGGTCAAACGTAATAATGTAAGTCTATGGAAAACGCAATGATGATAACTGACCTAAACAACCGTGACAACATTTTCTAAACTTTCATCGCATTAACTTCTTTTTTCTGTAAATAGTGAAACTGAGGTGCTTGAACGGAAATGGCAATAAAATTTAAAACATTTCCGCAGGTTGATCAAATTTTTTTTATTTTCTTATAAGGCCATTTTAGGAAAATTTGGTTAAATTGCCATGTTCAATTTGTTGCGGTAACTTGTGCCTTATCCGCTGAAATCACACACTCAAAAACCATTGAAAACACTAAAAATGATCTTAATTACATTGTGAAACAAAAATACACATGAAATAGTAGGTTTAAGTACTGATTGTGAATTCCAAGCTCAAAATATGTGTACTAAGGTACTGAATTTGAATTTTGTGCTGAAAATGTGCCCACTTTTGACATTTTTTTCATTGTTATCCAATCAAACCAGCATGACATGCCATATTATATGGCAATTTTTCAAATTTAACCTCTTTTATTATGCAGTTATAAGTAAAGCCAGTTGAATAGTTGCAATAATGGGTGCCTGGTAGTATCTAGTGCACTTCAATGCTGCTAAATCACTTTACAGTCTTAACATATTGTATTCAAGAAATACTTGAGTTATATAATTTTGGAAATATTTTCCATTTTGCCCTATTTTGTCTAACATTTATTTTGCTTAAATGTAACATTTGATGGATAATTTGCAACTAAAATGTTGGAGTGCAAGAAAATGGTGTGTTTTGTGCCCCAAATTCGTTAGAACTGGAAATAATTGTGATTTACTACTAAAAATCAATAATTTTCACGCTTGACTGATTTTGATATAATTTCTGTCATCTCCACATGTTTTTCAATTTAAGACATAGAAAAGGATGTATACCTATTTCATTGGATTAAAGAAATTAAAGAAACCGCTAAACATTTCCGGCCTTAATATGAATGTTGATAAAACAAAAGCAGTATGGACTGGATCAATGAAAAATAATTACCAAATGCTCTGCGAGACCCACATTCTTTCTTGGGTTAATGAATTTACGGTATTAGGGATACAATTTTCAGTAGATCTTAATACTATGATCATATCAAACTACCAAGACGGAATAAGTGATATGAAAAAATCTTCTTATAAACTGGTCTAAAAAAGTTTTAATACCAATAGGCAAAATTACAGTAATTAAAAGTTAAGCAATGTCTAAAATTAATCATTTTATATTATCTCTCCCCGACCCTAGTGAAGAAATTATTAAAGAATTAAAATGAACATTTTTCAGATTTTTATGGAATGGCAAACCCGACAAAATAAAACTTACTGTTATCAGCCAGTCATACACTAACGGTGGGCTTAAAATGCTTGATGAAGATATTTTTTATGAGTTCTTTAAAAATTACGTGGATAAGAAGACTGTTAATGGCCAATAAGAGCTACTTGATCATTTTTAAAGAATTATATCCATTTATGGCCAAGTTTACAAAAACAATGGTGCCGATTTTATTAATAAACATTTACATAAAATTGATAATCAGTTCTGAAAAGACGTTTTCATTATATATAAATTGTTGTCTACAACAGTTACTCCTGAGCATTGTTATAATTTCTGTTTTTATTCCACTGTGGCAAAACCCTAATGTTAAGGTCGGAAATTCTTGCGTTAATTATCATAACTGGGTCTCAAAAGGAATAATATTAATAAATGATTAAATAAATAATCAGGGTGATTTTTATCCTTTAACTGAATTTAGAAATAAGTATAATTCAAATTTAAACTTTTTAGAATTTGAAGGCATATTGGCTGGTTTAAGACGTTATAAAAAAGTTTTATATTTCCGCTGTTTAAATGTAAATGCCCAAATCCTTCGTCACCATATGTTATCTCAATGATAATAAGAGACAAAAAGGATGTCGCTCAATATATAATGCATTTTTATTTGAACGAAACATACCTGCTTCAAAAACTAAAACGGAAGAAGAACATAATATTCGTTTAAGTATGAAATTTTCTTAATTCTATGCACTCCCCGTTTTAATTACAAAAGATACAAAGTTACAATGGTTCCAATTTAAAATTAACCATAGAATTTTAGGAACTAATTCTTTGTTTAAAAAATGAACATTACTGAAACTAACCTCTGTACTGTTTGTAATAATGCTACGGAGACGATTAAACACATTTGTATAGACTATGCGATTACTAAACAATTTTCCATTGCTTTAGGAGAATTTATCAATACCAAGTCGCAATATATTAAAACAAATTGGAAAGACATTGATATTATTTTTGGAAATAATAAATTTGACACTGTTCTAAACAAAATACTGTACACAGCAAAAAATCATATTTAATCAAAGATTACAAAAAAGAATCCATAATATAGCAAACTTTAAACAAGAAATGTCACTGTTGAGTGTCACATCCCCCCACCCCCCCCCCCTCCCACCCCCACCCCCACCCCCCCCCCCCACCATGGTCTGTGAATATAATATGTAGCGACGTATCAATGAATATCAAGAGTAATTGACTCATGTTTGAGACCAGACATGCAATTTCATGGTTTTAAAGCATGACCTTGACCTTTGTGTAACCTTGACCTTGACATTTGATGTAATGGTCTGGGTATTTCAACAGTTTTTCATGACAAGCTGATCACTTGTGTCAAGATAATTTAAAATTCCTAAATGTAAGTTACAGATCAACTGTTGATCAATTGATAAATTGAGCCAAGTGTTTTTAAAATCCATCGATGTATGATAAAGTTAAAGGACAAACTTGAAATATCAAACAGATTCAAAGTATTGTCATACATACTCAAAGTGTGACCGTGTCTAGGATTTACTTATGACACGTCGTCATGTCATCTTGATAAATTGAGCAAAGTTATAGATAAAGTCACAGACCAGACACGCAATATCAAAGAAAATGAAAGTGTGACCTTGACTTTTGAGGAAAGGCTCTGGGTCGTACATGCGACACTTAATTATGTCATGTTAATCAGCTGAGCCAATTGTTTTTAAAATTTATCCATAGATGACAAAGTTACAGACCGCACATGAAATCTCACACAGACTAAAAGTGTTGTCAAACAAATTCAAAGTGTGACCTGACCCATTGAGGTATGCATGTGAGTCTTACACGTGACACTTTGTAATGTCATGCTGATGAATTGAACCAAGTGTTTCTGAAATTTATCTATAGGTGACAAAGTTTAAGACCAGACACGGAATCTCAATCAGACTGAAAGTGTCATCGACCAAAATTAAATTGACCTTGACCTTTTAAGTGGGATTCTGCGCGAAACATCATCATGTTATCTTGATCATTTGTAACTAGTATTAACAAAATCCATCTATGCATGACAAAGTTACAGGCCAAACACGAAACCTCAAACAGACTGAAAGTGTTGTCAAACAAACTCAAAGTGTGAACTTGACCTGTTTGGTAAGGATATGGGTCTTACTCGCGACACGTCATCATGTTATGTTGATCATTTGTAGCAAGTATCATTAAAATTCATCTTTGCATGACAAAGTTACAGGCCGGACACGAAATCTCACACAAACTGAACGTTTTGTTAAAAGATCACAAATTATGACCTTGACCTTTGAGGTACGGATGTGGGTCTTACTCGCGACACGTCGTTACGTTATGTTGATCATTTGTAGCAAAAATCAACAAAATCCATCTATGCATGACAAAGTTACAGGCTGGAAACGAAATACCGGACGGACGAACGGACGGACGGACGCTGCAATTACTATATGCTAACCAAAAAAAAATATATGGGGGGTCGTGGGTGTGGGGGGGGGGGGGGAGGGCATCAAAATACATAACGGTATTATACAATACAGAATACCATATTGCAAAAATTAAATTTAGTTCCAGGGAATTTGAGACCCAGTGGAATTTATACAAAGTGCTTGTTCCGAATATCTGATTTAAATTACAGTCTACTTGTATTTATTTGTACCTTCATTTTACTGCCAATGTCCGAGGTGAGAATTATTTATAATGTTTTTTTATGGATCTGTAAGATACATATGCGTGTTTACATGTGTATTCATATAAAATATGCATGTATGTATATGTGCATGTTAATATGTACACATATTTCAACAATGAAGTCAATACCAACCAGTGCCTTAACATAAACGTTTAAAGCATGATCGCAATAAAGATTAAAACCTTTTCATTCTGTTATTAAATAGAATTATGTACAAATATATTTGAAATTATAATTTTCATATCGTTCGATATTAGAATACAATATTAATTACCAAAATATCTAACATTATACTTAATAGCATACTGTGTTGTAATTAAGAGAAAAATGTGAAGAACTACAAGAATATACACTATATATTAAGTACTGGTCGTTTGAAGTCCCGCGATGATTACATTTATGGATCAATATATAGATCTACAAAAAATATATGATCACTAATGTATCTAAATGTGTATGTATGTATAATTTTAAATTCTAATGCGAAGTGAGCCTTCGACCAACCAATACAAACTCAACATTGCTATATTTTGAAATATTGCATACTGTTATATATTTTTTTTTTACAATTTACATTTTGTATAAACCGATATAATATGGTAATTTTGAAATAAAAAAATAAAAAAATAAACAAAAACAATTATAACAACAATAATAATAAAACATTTTTTTCAATAAACAGGGAATAATATAGAATATTCAATAAATATGCCGCGAGGCCCCAATGGGACACCGCACACATACGTACTTATATATATATATATATATATATATATATATATATAGTTTAAAACGTGGTGGACAATTTGGTCTTTTATAAATATGGGCCGTACTGATGGGTCAAGAGTCGATTGTTGGGTCCAAATGTCGATTGTTGGGTCTGGACCAAACAGTTAAAAATTATTTAGTTGTGCAGGGGGTAGACCCAATACTTAGGTGTAAAATGAACATATAATTGTGATCAAGAACTGTTGGGTTGGACCCAGTAATTTAATTTTTGACCCAATACTGGGGCGAAATAATATACATACCTTCTTGATAAGACTTTAGCCATGATACGGAAACCAAGTGCACGTTCTATATTTAAAAAAGCCAACAAAATAGAAATGATAACACTTTATCTATCACAATCCCTACTATATTCCGAATCAGGTATGTTAAATCCCTATGAAAAGGCTGGGAAAACACATGCCCCACAATGCTAGACGCACTCGTGTAAGAGTATATGTAGAATAGAAAACAGGAATGGCGCTCGACTCTGTCAATACAAGATCCAATATAATGTGAAATCGTTGTATATCACCATGTAATATTATAAAGTAATAAAGTGAGGGGCTCGAATTTTCCAATGAGCTCCTAACAATGTAATGTGACGAACGCAAGTGAAGAGAGCTGGGTGCAGCATAAAATCTAGATAACACTACAGCAGTGACGTACAGTGTAACTGTTATCAGTTTAAACGTTTTTACACTCTTTCTTGTATTAATGTTTATGACATTGCTGATAAACTTTTTTCAGTGATAATACTATCCGTCTGAAATGAAGTTTGGTTCCCTGAGCTACTACCAATTCAAAAATGGGCATTAGTCTGGTGCCCTGCCCTGACAATAAATAGTTTAGACAGATTTATCAGTATTATGTCAGGGTTCAAACTCGATAGAGCATTAGGACTCGCAAAAAGTTCAAGCATACACAACCTATTGAAAAATTGAGATGAAATAAGGCTTTTTCGACGAATTATGCAATAGAGTCTTGTGTCTCATTATCGTCGGTTTGATTCACGATCACAATATTCGAGCTGTAGGGGTAAACTATGCTAATAAGCCCTGGGCGGAGGTTGGGGGTTGGAGGGAACATCAGTCATTACTTTCAGTGATCAAGGGATCAAATACCTAATTTTAGAGATCTATGGAAAATACTTTTTATGGAATTATTGCAAATACTTTGGTGAACTTGGGAATAATGTCCATTTTGTTATGAGATCCTAGGAACAGAGACCCCTCTGGGAGGACCTCGCTAATTAAGCTAACAAAATTAAAAGAGCATCTGATTAACAAGGATCGTCATCGTCAACAGCTCTATACATTGCAGGAATATGTTAACTACGAAATACTGTTATGGATATAAAACGAAACCTCTTACCGGATGAATTGTCGTCTAAGCACCACGAGTGATGATTTGTTTATCTTACGGCAGATCGTTCACATGTTTAGGACAAACAAATGTACACATTTAATAATTTAGAATGCACTTTGGCCTTTTTCTGTTATGTTACTTCTCTGATTAAAGATTAGGATTGGAAAACTAATTGGCATGTGTTTTATGACGTTGCAATATTGACACATCAGGCTGTGAGCGTTGGGGTGGGACATTATCAAGAGTGACGGAGAGGTACGGGGTTTTCTCGTGAAAAATGTTGATATCTTCAGTTTTTAGAAAAAAATATTGTTGCTATTTACTCCAATATTTGGTGACTTTTAAATGTTTTATTAATACTGCACATTCGTACACTGGGAGCTCATGAAATGGGAGCCAAGATCTTGTGTGGGATTGTATGGGAAAAGGTGTCCTCTGCTGGAAAGGGTACGGGGCTGCCCCAGTAAATTGTATTATCTTAAGAACTAACAAGAGCTGTCGGAGGGACAGCGTGCTTGACTGTTCGAATGTTCGAATACATGTATTTGTCATAAAGTATAAACTTGATTGAGACTGATGACAAATCCAAGCAAATAAGAGTTATCTAACTTACAAAATAGACAAAATTGAGTAGGTCTTATAACTGCAATATCTTGTATGAAGTTTCAAATGCATGCAGTGACTGATGAATTAAATTTTTTTTAAGTAAAACGAAGTCCCTAATTTACAACAAAAAAGCTGGCAAGAGTTATCCAACTTAGTTAATTTAGTTGAATTTATGATCACAAAGCCATATGTAAAGTTTCAATCAAATGCATTGAGCGGTTGTAATATGGAAGTGAAAGTACTTGCATGCAAAACTTTAAGTGAAAGAAGGGCAATAGTTTGCATTACATTCGGGCAAGAGTTTTGTTATTTAGTTATGGTAGTAGGGTTGTTGACTGGGAAATATTGTGTAAAATTTCAGGCCAATACATGCAGTTGTTACTGAGATATGGACTTGATGATACTTGCACGCAAATTTTTACCAAATTTTTATCTAACTTAGTTATTGTAGTTGGGTTAATGACAAGGAAGGCTTTGTAAGGTTTCAAGGCAATACATGCAATGGTTAGTGAGATAGGGTCTTGCATGCAAAACTTTAACAAAGGAGTGACGCCGACGCTGACGCCTGGGGGAATAGAATAGCTCTCTTTTTTTCCACGAATAGCCGAACTAAAAACGGCATTCTGTACATGTATATACATTTGTATATATATATGGATATAAGAAGGTTATGACATTCCTATGTACATGTGTTAATTGATTTAATCATATGCTGTTACATTCCAGATGACCGTGGTCATTGTTATACATAAAGACTTGTAAAAGGCAAATAGACATTGTTCTTATTCATGACCACATGGAACAGCTGGCGTCTGCAAATTTATAACAAAGTGCCCCAATTGTGACACTGATTTCAATTACACAGAAATAATTGTTAGAGATGTACTTGCAAGGGATGTTGCCGATCTAGATATCCAGCTTGACCTCCTCGGCGATAAGAAACAGGACATGACATTGGAGGAGGTTTCTCAGTTCATTGAAGCTAAAGAAGCAGGAAAAGTTCCGCTTCTCGCCTACTTGATTCTCATGCAGTAGAAGCAGCTAGCAGTTCTTATAAAAGGGTACAACAAACAGCACTAAAAGACAAAACTGAACCATGTTCGTATTGCGGTAAGAAAGGACATGGCAAAACCTCATTAGCTCGTCTCCGCATGAAAGAATGCCCAGCATACGGTAACAAGTGCAGACATTGCAACCGCGATAATCACTTTGAGAGTGTATGTCGAAGAAAGACAAGCTAAAAAAGCAACGACACCTACACCCCCCCCCCCCCCCCCCACCCCTCCCCTCATGGTGTGAACGAATGTGATGGTGATGTATTTGACATTTTGTGTACCATTTCAAACACTGAACACAATCGCGATAGGAAGAAAATAGCCATCGACCATCCCTGTATGACCATCTCTCTGATACTTGGATCAAGAAGAGTTCAAGGTCACAACCATTAATTAATCTTACCATCAGGATCTCACCTGATGATTATAGAACCCTTCGCTTCAATCTTACCTCTGAAACCAAATCTTCCCTGCCATGGCAGACACAGGCTGCCAAAGTTGCATTGCAGGTATCAAAGTCATACATCGCCTCGGGTTGAACTCCACTGCTCTCATTCCTGTCACCATGAAGATGCACGCTGCTAACTGCAAATGGATCACAATTCTCGGCGCAACCATCCTTCGTATCCCTGGCAAAGACGAACAAGGTCGGCATGTTGAAACCAGACAGATGACTTATGTAACCGACAATTCAGACAAGCTCTTCATCAGCAGAGAGGCCTGTATCGATCTTGGCATTATCTCTGACAGCTTTCCCACTGTAGGTGAGATAAACGAAGTGCAACAAACTGCAATGACAGCAACTTTGCAGAATGACCTTCACAACACTGAAACTATTCGAAGTGTCAGCAACCTGATGACAATCTGTGAATGCCCTAAACGCCAGCTACCACTCCAACCCCCTAGAAAGCTGCCTTATGAACCAATGGAATCCAATCGCATAAAACTGCAGGAATTCCTCATTGACCACTATAGATCTAGCACGTTCAACACCTGCAATCATCAACCGTTACCATTGATGAGTGGTCCTCCAATGCGATTAATGGTAGATCCCAATGCTGAACCTGTTGCTCACCACACATCTGTACCTGTTCCACTTCACTGGCAGGATGAAGTTAAAGCTGGACTTGACCAGGATGTTCGACTTGAACCAGTTCCCATCGGGGAACCCGTCACTTGGTGCCATAGGATGTCATATGTGCTAAGAAAAATGGTAAACCACGCCACAAAGTTGATTTTCAGCCTCTCAACGCACACGCGATTAGGGAAACTCACCATACACCTTCACCATTTCACCAAACTAGATTAGTGCCTCATGGCAAGAAGAAGAAAGTCCTTGATGCCTGGAATGATTACCACAGTGTGTCCATTCATAGAGATGGTCGCCATCTCACTACATTTATTACATGTACACCATGGGGTAGATATCGTTACAAGACCGCTCCACAAGGATACATCGCATCTGGTGACGGCTACACCAGACGGTATGTTGAACTTGTAGCAGATATACCAAACAAAACTAAATGTGTAGATGATGTCCTTCTCTGGGCTGATTCCCTAGAGGAGAGCCTCTTTCAAGCTGTTCATTGGCTTGACATCTGTGGACAACAAGGTACCACACTGAACCCTGAAAAGATTGTATTTGGAATAGTGTCCGTCCATGCATGAAATACCTTTGTGCTATCCTAGATTTCCCGGCATCCAAGAACCTTACAGGTGTGCGGTCCTGGTTTGGCCTTGTGAACCAAGTGTCCTATGCCTTTAATATGGTCAAAAAGATGCTACCATTCAGGCAATTATTGAAACCTGGAATATCATTTGTTTGGGACGACGACCTCAACAATGCTTTTGAAGCATACAAAGCTGCAATCATAAGTGAAATTGAAGAAGGTGTAAACATATTTGACCGCAGTAAACCAACATGTCTTGCTACTGACTGGTCAAAGACTGGCATCGGTTTTTGGCTATTTCAAAAACACTGCAAGTGTCCAGAACAGGAACCATTTTGCTGCTGTACAGGATGGAAGATCACACTCGTGGACAGTAGGTTCACTCATTCTGCTGAATCCCATTACCCGCTAGTTGAAGGTGAATCCCTGGCAGTTTCTGACGCTCTGGACAAAGCAAGATATTTCGTTTTGGGATGCGAGAATCTCATCTTCGCCGTTGACCACAAACCTCTATTGAAAATACTTGGTGACAGGTCTCTGGAAGACATCTCTAACTCTCGCCACAAGAACTTAAAGGAGAAGACCCTCAGGTACCGATTCCGTATGATTCACGTGCCAGGCATCAAACACCGAGCCGCTGACTGTGTCTCTCGTCACCCAACTGGTAACACTGAGAAACTTACACTTACAGATGGCATAGCAGCTATCAATCAATATGTTTCGATTCCGGCAACACTGCTACATTCGAAAAAAACAGATACTAATACTATAGAGGAGTGTGTTATTGCAAGAGCTACATCTTCACTTGACTCGCTCTCAATGAAATCAGTGACAATAGAAAGAGTCCGTATCGCCACAGCAAGTGATGACATCATGAACCAACTACTTGATCTTATCGAGTCTTGTACACCAGACTCCCGTCATGAGTTCCCTGTACCATTGCGGGACTATTTCCAATTTCGGGAACACATCCATACCGTCGATGGTGTCATACTGTACAAGGATCGTATAGTAATACCTCCCTCCCTTCGACATGACATATTAACTGCTTTACATTCTGCTCACCAAGGTGTCACCTCTATGATCTCGAGAGCTGAGGCTTCAGTATTTTGGCCCGGAATTACTCCTTCCATTACATCATACATAACCGGATGTAACTACTGCAATCGCATCGCCCCCTCTAACCCAAGTGCGCCACCCTATCCACTGATATCACCAGACTATCCATTACAATGTGCCGTCGACCGATACTCTAACTGGCCAATCGTTAAACGATCATCTGATGGTGCAGCTGGACTCATAACTTGCCTACGACGTACATTTGTCACCTTTGACATACCTGATGAACTAGCCTCTGATGGTGGGCCTGAATTTACAGCAACAACTACACGATAGTTCCTTATAGACAGAGGTATACATCATCGTCTCTCCTCAGTTGCTTACCCTCACAGCAACTGTCGGGCTGAAGTGGGTGTCAAGACTGTCAAGCGTCTCATTGCTGACACTACTGGTCCCAATGGCGATCTTGACACTGATGCATTCCAACGTGCTATGCTCCAATACAGAAATACCCCCGACAGAGATATAAAGTTTTTCACTGCAATGTGCGTTTTAGCCATCCGATACGGGGCTTTATCCCGATCCCAACAGGTAGATATAAACCCCATCATACCTGGCGAGAAACCATGGCTGCTAGAGAAGAGGCACTACGAAACCGTTACTTGAAAGAAGCTGAACGTTGGTCAGAACATACCAAAAGACTCTTGCCACTCGCTACCGGTGACCATGTTAGCGTTCAAAACCAAATTTGGCCTCACCCGCTCAAATGGGACAAAACTGGCATCATCATTGAGGTCCGCCAATTTGACCAGTATGTAGTGAAAATGGATGGATCTGAGAGAGTGACACTACGCAACAGAAAATTTCTTAGAAAATACATACCTGTCAAGACACCACAACAGACACGGACCATCGAGAACTACATATTGCATAGACAACTCGAACCTGTCTCAACAGGTACTGAACCCGACAAGCCGACAGAAAGTTCTGGACCCGTAGTCATTGTTATACATAAAGACTTGTAAAAGACAAAACGACAGTGTTTTTATTTAGGAAAATGCATTCAGATGACCGTGGTCATAAATAAGAACACTGTCAATATGTCTTTTACAAGCCTTTATGTAAAACAATGACCACGGTTATCTGGAATGTAACAGAATATGATTAGTTCAATTAACACATGTACATAGGAATTCATAACCTTCTATCTCCCTCTAAGTATCTGGAAGCTATAATACTTTTAAGTTTAGGTGGCTAATACTGAAATTAAACATGATAATCAACAACAAAAATTGAATGAAACAAGAATAATCAAATATTCACAAACTAATGTTCTTTAGTTTATGTGCAAAAGTGGAAGTTTAACACACTGTCCTGAATTTCGTTAGTTCATATCATAATTCTTGTGAAATAATAAAGTTAACACAAACTGATGTCTCTTAAGTTATGTGAAACAGTTTCAGAAAGACACAATGTCATAAATATTGTTAGTTCATCTGATAATCTGAGTGCCAGGTTGGAGAGCTAGTGACACGGATCGTCGGTGTGGGGCGCTGTTAGTAAGATCGGGGTTATGTTCATTATCTGTGACCTTTGTAACTGATGGCCGTGTGGTTAGCGGTTGTCCATGATTCTGGTCAAGTACTGCCCAGTTAAAGGTCAAATGGAGGCGCTCAAAATGGTTGTTAAGTCTAGATGATGATCTGTCCAGTATTACACGAGTCGACGGAGTACTATTGACTGGTGTTGCCGGTCCAGTCGAAGAGACAGGTGACAGAGGTGACCCTGTTGTTAATTTAGAGCCACTCGGTGTCACTGGAGTCTGTGTTACTGAAAAAGGGTGAGAGGGTCCAGAACCTTCTGTCGGCTTGACACCCACTTCAGCCCGACAGTTGCTGTGAGGGTAAGCAACTGAGGAGAGACGGTGATGTATACCCCTGTCTATATGGAACTATTCCAGGTTTCAATAATTGCCTGAATGGTAGCATCTTTTTGGCCATACTGAAGGCATAGGACACTTGGTTCACAAGGCCAAACCAGGACCGCACACCTGTAAGGTTCTTGGATGCCGGGAAATCTAGGATAGCACAAAGGTATTTCATGCATGGACGGACACTATTTGATGTTACTTCGAATCCCGCAAATTCGACAGAGTCTTGTCCAAATACAATCTTCAGTGTGGTACCTTGTTGTCCACAGATGTCAAGCCAATGAACAGCTTGAAAGAGGCTCTCCTCTAGGGAATCAGCCCAGAGAAGGACATCATCTACACATTTAGTTTTGTTTGGTATATCTGCTACAATTTCAACATACCGTCTGGTGTAGCCGTCACCAGATGCGATGTATCCTTGAGGAGCGGTCTTGTAACGATATCTACCCCATGGTGTACATGTAATAAATGTAGTGAGATGGCGACCATCTCTATGAATGGACACACTGTGGTAATCATTCCAGGCATCAAGGACTTTCTTCTTCTTGCCATGAGGCACTAATCTAGCTTGGTGAAATGGTGAAGGTGTATGGTGAGTTTCCCTAGTCGCGTGTCCGTTGAGAGGCTGAAAATCAACTTTGTGGCGTGGTTTACCATTTTTCTTAGCACATATGACATCCTATGGCACCAAGTGACGGGTTCCCCGATGGGAACTGGTTCAAGTCGAACATCCTGGTCAAGTCCAGCTTTAACTTCATCCTGCCAGTGAAGTGGAACAGGTACAGATGTGTGGTGAGCAACAGGTTCAGCATTGGGATCTACCATTAATTGCACTGGAGGACCACTCATCAGTGGTAACGGTTGATGATTGCAGGTGTTGAATGTGCTAGATCTATAGTGGTCAATGAGGAATTCCTGCAGTTTTATGCGATTGGATTCCATTGGTTCATAAGGCAGCTTTCTAGGGGGTTGGAGTGGTAGCTGGCGTTTAGGGCATTCACAGATTGTCATCAGGTTGCTGACACTTCGAATAGTTTCAGTGTTGTGAAGGTCATTCTGCAAAGTTGCTGTCATTGCAGTTTGTTGCACTTCGTTTATCTCACCTACAGTGGGAAAGCTGTCAGAGATAATGCCAAGATCGATACAGGCCTCTCTGCTGATGAAGAGCTTGTCTGAATTGTCGGTTACATAAGTCATCTGTCTGGTTTCAACATGCCGACCTTGTTCGTATTTGTCAGAGATACGAAGGATGGTTGCGCCGAGAATTGTGATCCCTTTGCAGTTAGCAGCGTGCATCTTCATGGTGACAGGAATGAGAGCAGTGGAGTTCAACCTGAGGCGATGTATGACTTTGATACCTGCAATGCAACTTTGGCACCCTGTGTCTGCCATGGCAGGGAAGATTTGGATTGAAGCCAAGGGTTCTATAATCATCGCGCGAGATCCTGATGGTAAGATTAATGAATGGTTGTTACTTTGAACTCTTCTTGATCCAAGTATCAGAGACATGGTCATACAGGTGATGGTCGATGGCTATTTTCTTCCTATCGCGATTGTGTTCAGTGTTTGAAATGGTACACAAAATGTCAAATACATCACCTTCACATTCGTTTACACCATGAGGGGGGGGGGGGGGGGGGTGTAGGTGTCGTTGCTTTTCGCTTGTCTTTCTTCGACATACACTCTCAAAGTGATTATCGCGGTTGCAATGTCTGCACTTGTTACGGTATGCTGGGCATTATTTCATGCGGAGACGAGTTAATGAGGTTTTGCCATGTCCTTTCTTACCGCAATACGAACATGGTTCAGTTTTGTCTTTTAGTGCTGTTTGTTGTACCCTTTTATAAGAACTGCTAGCTGCTTCTACTGCATGAGAATCAAGTAGGCGAGAAGCTGAACTACTTTATCACGGCCAGTGACTTTGGTCGCATCAACATATTCAGACCATCGTGACGCGAAGTATGCCCATTCCTCACTTGTGCCTGCTGCCGATATGATAGGCCTCTTCACTTTTTCAACTTTAACAGCAGTAACAGGTCCTGAAGCGTGTGTTACACTATGAGCGGTGATGAGTGCAGCGACAATTGCTGCATCAAGGTCGTCGGTTACATATTCACAGCCAGGGATGGGAAACTGTACGGCAGGCATTTCTCTTCAGCAGATGATAGTCACTCTAGTTGTCGATCAACTCAGACCGTGGTCAATATTCATATATATATACAAATGTATATACATGTACAGAATGCCGTTTTTAGTTCGACTATTCGTGTAATAAAGAGAGCTATTCTATTCCCCCAGGCGTCGGCGTTACTCCTTGGTTAAAGTTTTGCATGCAAAACCCTATCTCACTAACCATTGCATGTATTGCCTTGGAACCTTACACAAGCCTTCCTTGTCATTAACCCAACTACAATAACTAAGTTAGATAACTCTTGCATGAATATAATACAAATTATTGTCCTTGTTTAACTTAGAAATACTGGTTAAAGTTTTGCGTACAATTATCATCAAGTCAATATCTCACCAACCACATAATGTATTTGATTGAAACTTTACACATGTTTTCCCAGACATCAACCCTACTACAATAGCTAAGTTAGATAACTCTTGCCTGAATATAATGCAAATTATTGCCCTTGTTGGACTTAGAAAAATCTGGTTAAAAATTTGCGTGCAAGTATCATCAAGTCCATATCTCAGTAACAACTGCATGTATTGGCCTGAAATTTTACACAATATTTCCCAGTCAACAACACTACTACCATAACTAAATAACAAAACTCTTGCCCGAATGTAATGCAAACTATTACCCTTCTTTCACTTAAAGTTTTGCATGCAAGTACTTTCACTTCCATATTACAACCGCTCAAAGCATTTGATTGAAACTTTACATATGGCTTTGTGATCATAAATTCAACTAAATTAACCAAGTTGGATAACTCTTGCCAGCTTTTTTATTGTAAATTAGGGGCTTCGTTTTACTTAAACAAAATTTAACTCATCAGTCACTGCATGCATTTGAAACTTCATACAAGATATTGCAGTTATAAGACCTACTCAATTTTGTCTATTGTGTAAGTTAGATAACTCTTATTTGCTTGGATTTGTCATCAGTTTCAATCAAGTTTATACTTTTTTGACAAATACATGTATTCGAACATTCGAACAGTCAAACACCTGTCCCTCCGACAGCTCTTGTTAGTTCTTAAGATAATACAATTTACTGGGGCAGCCCCGTACCCTTTCCAGCAGAGGACACCTTTTCCCATACAATCCCACACAAGATCTTGGCTCCCATTTCATGAGCTCCCAGTGTACGAATGTGCAGTATTAATAAAACATTTAAAAGTCACCAAATATTGAAGAAAATAGCAACAATATTTTTTTATAAAAACTGAAGATATGAACATTTTTCACGAGAAAACCCCGTACCTCTCCGTCACTCTTGATAATGTCCCACCCCAACGCTCACAGCCTGATGTGTCAATATTGCAACGTCATAAAACACATGACAATTAGTCTTCCAATCCTAATCTTTAATCAGAGAAGTAACATAACAGAAAAAGGCCAAAGTGCGTTCTAAATTATCAAATGTGTACATTTGTTTACGATCTGCCGTTAGATAAACAAATCATCACTCGTGGTGCTTAGACGACAATTCATCCGGTAAGAGGTTTCGTTTTATATCCATAACAGTATTTCGTAGTTAACATATTCCTGCAATGTATAGAGCTGTGGACGATGACGATCCTTGTTAATCAGATGCTCTTTTAATTTTGTTAGCTTAATTAGCGAGGTCCTCCCAGAGGCCCTCCCAGAGGGGTCTCTGTTCCTAGGATCTCATAACAAAATGGACATTATTCCCAAGTTCACCAAAGTATTTGCAATAATTCCATAAAAAGTATTTTCCATAGATCTCTAAAATTAGGTATTCGATCCCTTGATCACTGAAAGTAATGACTGATGTTCCCTCCAACCCCCCAACCTCCGCCCAGGGCTTATTAGCATAGTTTACCCCTACAGCTCGAATATTGTGATCGTGAATCAAACCGATGATAATGAGACACAAGACTCTATTGCATAGTTTGTCGAAAAAGCCTTATTTCATCTCAATTTTTCAATAGGTTGTGTATGCTTGAACTTTTTGCGAGTCCTAATGCTCTATCGAGTGTGAACCCTGACATAATACTGATAAATCTGTCTCAACTATTTATTGTCAGGGCAGGACACCAGACTAATGCCCAATGATGAATTTGTAGTAGCTCAGGGAACCAAACTTCATTTCAGACGGATAGTATTATCACTGAAAAAAGTTTATCAGCAATGTCATAAACATTAATACAAGAAAGAGTGTAAAAACTTTTAAACTGATAACAGTTACACTGTACGTCACTGCTGTAGTGTTATCTAGATTTTATGCTGCACCCAGCTCTCTTCACTTGCGTTCGTCACATTACATTGTTAGGAGCTCGTTGGATAATTGGAGCCCCTCACTATATTACTTTATAATATTACATGGTGATATACAACGATTTCACATTATTTTGGATCTTGTATTGACAGAGTCGAGCGCCATTCCTGTTTTCTATTCTACATATACTCTTACACGAGTGCGTCTAGCATTGTGGGGCATGTGTTTTACCAGCCTTTTCATAGGGATTTAACATACCTGATTCGGAATATAATAGGGACTGTGATAGATAAAGTGTTATCATTTCTATTTTGTTGGCTTTTTTAAATATAGAACGTGCACTTGGTTTCCGTATCATGGCAAAAGTCTTATCAAGAAGGTATGTATATTATTTCGCCCCAGTAGTGGGTCAAAAATTAAATTACTGGGTCCAACCCAACAGTTCTTGATCACAATTATATGTTCATTTTACACCTAAGTATTGGGTCTACCCCCTGCACAACTAAATAATTTTTGACTGTTGGGTCCAGACCCAACAATCGCCATTTGGACCCAACAATCGACTCTTGACCCATCAGTACGGTCTCACATTTATAAAAGACCAAATTGTTCACTACGTTTAAAACTATATATATATATATATATATATATAAGTACGTATGTGTGCGGTATCCCATTGGGGCCTCGCGGCATATTTGTTGAATATTTTATATTATTTCCTGTTTATTTAATTGTTTTTTTATTATTATTGTTGTTATAATTGTTTTTGTTTATTTTTTTATTTTTTGTTTCAAAATTACCATATTATATTGGTTAATACAAAATGTAAATTGTAAAAAAAAAAAAAATATATAACAGTATGCAATATTTCAACATATAGCAATGTTGAGTTTGTATTGGTTGGTCGAAGGCTCACTTCGCATTAGCATTTAAAATTATACATACATACACATTTAGATAAATCAGTGTTCATATATTTTTTGTAGATCTATATATTGATCCATAAATGTAATCATCGCGGGACTTCAAACGACCAGTACTTAATATATAGTGTATATTCTTGTAGTTCTTCACATTTTTCTCTTAATTACAACACAGTATGCTATTAAGTATAATGTTAGATATTTTGGTAATTAATATTGTATTCTAATATCGAACAATATGAAAATTATAATTTCAAATATATTTGTACATAATTCTATTTAATAACAGAATGAAAAGGTTTTAATCTTTATTGCGATCATGCTTTAAACGTTTAAGTTAAGGCACTGGTGGGGATTGACTTTATTGTTGAAATATGTGTACATATTAACATGCACATATACATACATGCATATTTTATATGAATACACATGTAAACACGCATATGTATCTTACAGATCCATTAAAAACATTATAAATAATTCTCACCTCGGACATTGACAGTAAAATGAAGGTACAAATAAATACACGTAGACTGTAATTTAAATCAAATATTCGGAACAAGCACTTTGTATAAATTCCACTGGGTCTCAAATTCCCTAGAACTAAATTTAATTTTTGCAATATGGTATTCTGTATGGTATAATACCGTTATGTATTTTATGCCCCCCCCCCCCCCACGACCCCCCATATTTTTTTTTTGTGGTGAGCATATAGTAAAGTGCAGCGTCCGTCCGTCCGTTCGTCCGTCCGGTATTTCGTTTCCAGCCTGTAACTTTGTCATGCATAGATGGATTTTGTTGATACTTGCTACAAATGATCAACATAACGTTACGACGTGTCGCGAATAAGACCCACACCCGTACCTCAAAGGTCAAGGTCATAATTTGTGAACTTTTAACAAAACGTTCAGTTTGTGTGAGATTTCGTGTCCGGCCTGTAACTTTGTCATGCAAAGATGAATTTTAATGGTACTTGCTACAAATGATCAACATAACATGACGACGTGTCGCGAGTAAGACCCATATCATTACCAAACAGGTCAAGTTCACATTTTGAGTTTGTTTGACAACACTTTCAGTCTGTTTGAGGTTTCGTGTTTGGCATGTAACTTTGTCATGCATTGATGGATTTTGTAAATACTAGTTACAAATGATCAAGATAACATGACGATGTGTCGCGCAGAATCCCACTTCAAACGTCAAAGTCAATTTAATTTTGGTCGATGACACTTTCAGTATGATTGAGATTCCGTGTCTGGTCTTAAACTTTGTCACCTATAGAAAATTTTCAGAAACACTTGGTTCAATTCATCAGCATGACATTACAAAGTGTCACGTGTAAGACTCACATGCATACCTCAATGGGTCAGGTCACACTTTGAATTTATTTGACAACACTTTTAGTCTGTGTGAGATTTCATGTGCGGTCTGTAACTTTGTCATCTATGGATAAATTATAAAACAATTGGCTCAGTTGATTAACATGACATAATTAAGTGTCGCATGTACGACCCAGAGCCTTTCCTCAAAGGTCAAGGTCACACTTTCATTTTGTTTGATATTGCGTGTCTGGTCTGTGACATTGTCTATAACTTTGCTCAATTTATCAAGATGACATGACGACGTGTCATAAGTAAAACCTAGACATGGTCACACTTTGAGTATGTATGACAACACTTTGAATCTGTTTGATATTTCAAGTTTGTCCTTTAACTTTATCATACATCGATGGATTTCAAAAACACTTGGCTCAATTTATCAATTGATCAACAGTTGATCTGTAACTTACATTTAGGAATTTTAAAATATCTTGACACAAGTGATCAGCTTGTCATGAAAAACTGTTGAAATACCAAGACCATTACATCAAATGTCAAGGTCAAGGTTACACAAAGGTCAAGGTCATGCTTTAATGTAAAAAACCCCAATGAAATTGCATGTCTGGTCTCGAACATGAGTCAATTACTCTTGATATTCATTGATACATCGCTACCTATTATATTCACAGACAATGGGGGGGGGGGGGGGGGGAGGAATAAATATGACTTTTTTGCTGTATACAGTATTTTATTTAGAACAGTGTCAAATTTATTATTTCCAAAAATAATATCAATGTCTTTCCAATTTGTTTTAATATATTGCGACTTGGTATTGATAAATTCTCCTAAAGCAATGAAAAATTGTTTAGTAATCGCATAGTCTATACAAATGTGTTTAATCGTCTCCGTAGCATTATTACAAAAAGTACAGAGGTCCGTTTCAGTAATGTTCATTTTTTAAACAAAGAATTAGTTCCTAAAATTCTATGGTTAATTTTAAATTGGAACCATTGTAACTTTGTATCTATTGTAATTAAAACGGGGAGTGCATAGAATTAATAAAATTTCATACTGAAACGAATATTATGTTCTTCTTCCGTTTTAGTTTTTGAAGCAGGTATGTTTCGTTCAAATAAAAATGCATTATATATTGAGCGACATCCTTTTTGTCTCTTATTATCATTGAGATAACATATGGTGACGAAGGATTTGGGCATTTACATTTAAACAGCTGAAATATAAAACTTTTTTATAACGTCTTAAACCAGCCAATATGCCTTCAAATTCTAAAAAGTTTAAATTTAAATTATACTTATTTCTAAATTCAGTTAAAGGATAAAAATCACCCTGTTTATTTATTTAATCATTTATTAATATTATTCCTTTTGAGACCCAGTTATGATAATTTACGCAAGAATTTCCGACCTTAACATTAGGGTTTTGCCACAGTGGAATAAAAACAGAAATTATAACAATGCTCAGGAGTAACTGTTGTAGAAAACAGTTTATATTTAATGAAAACGTCATTTCAGAGCTGATTATCAATTTTATGTATGTGTTTATTAATAAAATCGGCACCATTGTTTGTTAACTTGGCCATAAATGGATATAATTCTTTAAAAATGATCAAGTAGCTCTTATTGGCCATTAACAGTCTTCTTATCCACGTAATTTTTAAAGAACTCATAAAAAATATATACATCAAGCATTTAAAGCCCACCGTTAGTGTATGACTGGCTGATAACAGTAAGTTTTATTTTTGCGGGTTTGCCATTCCATAAAAATCTGAAAAATGTTCATTTTAATTCTTTAATAATTTCTTCACTAGGGTCGGGGAGAGATAATATAAAATGATTAATTTTAGACATTGCTAAACTTTTAATTACTGTAATTTTGCCTATTGGTGTTAAAATTCTTTTAGACCAGTTTATAAGAAGATTTTTTCATATCACTTATTCCGTCTTGGTAGTTTGATATGAACATAGTATTAAGATCTACTGAAAATTGTATCCCTAATACCGTAAACTCATTAACCCAAGAAAGAATGTGGGTCTCGCAGAGCATTTGGTAATTATTTTTCATTGATCCAGTCCATACTGCTTTTGTTTTATCAACATTCATATTAAGTCCGGAAATGCTTAGCGGTTTAATATTTCTTTAATCCAATGAAATAGGTATACATCCTTTTCTATGTCTTAACTTGAAAAATATGTGGAGATGACAGAAATTATATCAAAATCAGTCAAGCGTGAAAACTATTGATTTTTAGTAGTTAATCACAATTATTACCAGTTCTAACGAATTTGGGGCACAAAACACACCATTTTCTTGCACTACAACATTCTAGTTACAAATTATCCATCAAATGTTACATTTAAGCAAAATAAATGTTAGACAAAATAGGGCAAAATGGAAAATATTTCCAAAATTATATAACTCAAGTATTTCTTGAATGTAATATGTTAAGACTGTAAAGTGATTTAGCAGCATTGAAGTGCACTAGATACTACCAGGCACCAATTATTGCAACTATTCAACTGGCTTTACTCATAACTGCACAATAAAAGAGGTTAAATGTGAAAAATTGCCATATAATATGGCATGTCATGCTGGGTTTGATTGGATAACAAGGAAAAAATGTCAAAAGTGGGCACATTTTCAGCACAAAATTCAAATTCAGTACCTTAGTACACATATTTTGAGCTTGGAATTCAAAATAAGTACTTAAACCTACTATTTCATGTGTATTTTTGTTTCACAATGTAATTAAGATCATTTTTAGTGTTTTCAATGGTTTTTGAGTATGTGATTTCAGCGGATAAGGCACAAGTTACTGCAACAAATTGAACATGACAATTTAACCAAATTTTCCTAAAATGGCCTTATAAGAAAAATAAAAAAAAATTGATCAACCTGCGGAAATGTTTTAAATGTTATTGCCATTTCCGTTCAAGCACCTCAGTTTCACTATTTACAGAAAAAAAAGAAGTTAATGCGATGAAAATTTAGAAAATGTTGTCACGGTTGTTTAGGGAAGTTATCATCATTGCGTTTTCCATAGACTTACATTATTACGTTTGACCTAATTTTCACTATTTCTTTCATCTGCGGACCAAAAAGTCTTATATCATATTAAAGTACTGTCCTAGACTCAAATTAAAATGTCCCAAAATGGGGTTAAAAGTACCACTTTTTACCACTTTTTGCCCGCTAAAGTTGGGTACCCACACTTTCAGCATGAAAAAAAGTAAATTTCACCAATTTTACTTTCCATGCAGTTTCCTTGATAAAATGAATTAAGTCAGTCACAGAAACATAATTCTATTTTTTTACTGATACAATTATAAAAAACTTATATTTTATTGTGATCATTTGCCAGTTTAACATTCTCATCCAACCAGAATTAAGCTTACTATAAAAAGATATGCCCTGAACATTTTTCAGCCAATCAGAGAGCTCACCTCAATGGTGGTAGCTGACCTCGTGTAGGCAACTATTTGCAATCGAAATTTTTATTGTACGGCGAAATATATTTATTGATTTCACGCTGCATACTGCGCACTCCGAACATTTGGGTACCAGCTAATATATTGATAGATATATTTATAGAAACGGGAAACCTGATTTATGTTTTGTAAACAGGAGAAATGTACATGTATGCAAGGAATTATATATCGAGCGAATAGCGATAAAAATACAATGTTGACGGGCTAAATATCAACATCAATCTGCGAGAATTGTGAATTACTATCATTATCACTATAACCAAGTAATTAATGTTCAATTTAGTTCTGTGTTCTACACTGTCTATACACGCCCATTCATATTTCGTAGAGGTATTGTCAGGTCTGTGTTGAGATCCACCGTTATTTTCTTCCCATCTTCTCGAAGAGTAATAATTCGACCCTCATCAGACCATGCACTTTTCACGGATTTGAGTACACTGACTTGCTCTAGCAGCTTCGCGTTTTTTAGTATCAAATCCTCCCTAATCGTAATCGGTGTTCCTTTTATTTTTTTTGTTCCCTTATCATGTGCTGTTTAAGCATCCTGGAGACGAATACACAGATGATCGGTCTGTTTCCATCTTTTTGAAAGGGGCCAATTCTGTGTTATGATCATTGTTTTGTCGTTGTTATTACTATTACTGTAATGTATTGTACAAATGGTGTAAAATAGTGATGATGGTAGTGTTGGTATAAATAGTGATATGATAATGGTATCAGTTGAGATGATAATATCGGTTATGATAATGGTAATAATAATGATAATGCTAATAGTGATGAAAATAATAATAGTGATGATGATAATATTAATGGTAAGAATGATATTGATAAAGATGATTATAATAATAATGGTTAGAATGATAACGATAATGATGATTATAATAATAATGATACTAGTATACTATGTTATTGTTTGAAAATCGTATAGTCTGTTAAAAAGGAATTGGTGTGTTTATATTTGATTATGGCTTATAATGTATATGGTAATTAAACTAACATGTGAAAGAATTCTAAAATTTCTCGCAAAGGAGGCAAGTCTGTAATTACCTGTAATAAGTCGTAACCGATTATGCGAGTTGTTTTCCCTGACACCGATCCATTCTACATTTAATCGATATGCCCCGGGCAACATACTTTACATTTGTCTGATACAAAGCTATTTAAAACAGTTATTAGTATTATGTCAATATGCACGTGTATATATGTCTTATGATGTAAAGTTAATGTATATAAATACAGAAGCAAAATGACCAAAGGCCGACAACTCACAAGGGTAGAATACAATCATACACAAAGTAAAATTTACTATTTTAATTTTACATGAATAAAATTACGAATATACAAATATACAATATATACAAATTAAAGATAATTACTCAACACAAAAAAAACACAGCTTGTTTAAAAAAAAGTCCTATGGTGGAATTAACACTTTTTTTCACACAGTTCTATCTCCTACACGTACGTACACTACATCGCGATAAAAATTTCTTATATCTTTGAATGTTTATAAAAATGCACTATATACTTCCCGCTTCCGGATATCGTAGATCTAGCATCACTCGTCCCTTGCGGCGGTGGCTATATAAACTAGGTTATCTCCCCTATAACTCTATACTGAGTATATGGCTTTACGTCGCCTCTTACCGACTTTCGACCGTATTCCGACGTCAGGAACGTCAAGTCGTCCATATGACGAATATGTGGGTTGCTATCCTATGACTGTACTACCACCAGCTGACTTCCTGTCACGTCTATACGTCGTTAACGTAGCGGACACATTCCTCGCTTATGGCTTAAAACGGCTACAATATATATATAAACTCAGATTTACTAGTTACTCAAAAATGTAATGAAATGGCGTCTATTACTTACCATCTATCACTTTCATGGTATTTTATTTTTATCAATATATGATAGCATTCATTTCTAACCATCTAATATTTTCATGGTAGATTTATCAACATTTTATAACAGTTCATTCATTTTTTACCATCTAACAGTTTCATGGTAGATTTATCAATATATGATAACATTTCATTCAACTTTTACTATCTGCAGTTGCATGGCAGTTTAAACAATAACTCATATACGACCCTCCGTCAATCTCAACATAGCAATTATATCTCTACATAACTTCTCATTATAATATTAACAATTACAGACCAATTCTGTATCTATTCACTTCGTGAATATCAGAATAAGCATCAACAAAATTTAATTACACATATCAATCAATTCTAACATGGTAAATCTCAATAATTCATCGTAAACACAATATCAACAACTCAAAATACGTTCTCAGATTCCTCGGCCTATATTCTAAAAAAAAACGCTTCTCAATTCCGTAGATTTGTATTACATACATTACCGTCGGAATGGATATGAACAATTTATACAACTTAACTTAGATCTGATTATGTCAAAAATATATTTATCAGACATTTAAATACAACATTATATAAAATTCACATACCCATATGCCGTTTTGTACTGGACCATTAACATGGTCAATCTTTCTCGTCACAACTACAC
Source organism: Panopea generosa (assembly GCA_029582155.1). NCBI lineage: Eukaryota > Metazoa > Mollusca > Bivalvia > Adapedonta > Hiatellidae > Panopea > Panopea generosa. Next base: position 28,212,441 of record CM055911.1, on the reverse strand, counting down.
CCAAAGATGATTCTGCTTACTGGACATTGCTTGAATAACACAGTCAGCATATATAGCAAAACAGTCCATATACCTTAGTTAATGAAACAACAAACCCGAAGTAGATTTTACGCTATTAGGCCAATGTAAACCTAAATTAGTTTTATGTCAAATAAACCCGTTTAATTTTTCTAACTTTCTTAATACTTAATGTAATTTGATGAACTAAACTTCACAAATGATTTATTCTTAAATAAATGAATCAAAATGTAAACTTATCTTAAAAACGTTGCTCCTATCGAGCTATCAATACGGTTTAACAATTCCACGCTACCTGACCTAAATATAGCCTATATCACTACAATGTACACGTACTAGCTGACACTACTAAATTAGGCCACAACAACCTAACTGTTTTGTTACAAATACAGATATGTATGTATATCGTAATTTAAGTATCACTAAACAACAAAATCATCAGTATTATCTATTTTAAAGGGTGTGAAGCTGTGTTTTGTAGCTGTGTGTGTGTAGCTATGTGTGTGTAGTTGTGTTTGTGAAGCTGTGTCTGTGTAGCTGTGTTTGTGTAGCTGTGTGTGTAGCTGTGTGTGTATCTGTGTGTGTTTGTAGCTGTGTGTTTGTGTTTCTCAGGGAAGCTGTGTGAGTGTCTGTATATGTGTGTAGCTGTGTGCGTGTGTGTGTGTAGTTGTGTTTGTGTAGCTGTGTATGTGTGTAACTGTGTGTGTATCTGTGTGTGTGTGTGTGTGTGTGTGTGTGTGTGTGTGTAACTGTGTGTGTGTCTGTGTATGTGTCTGTGTATGTGTGTGTGTGTGTGTGTAGTTGTGTGTAGCTGTGTGTAGCTGTGTTTATGTAGTTGTGTGTGTGGGGGGGTGTGTGTCGGTGTGTGTCTGTGTGTGTGTGTGTTTCTGTGTAAATGTGTAGCTGTGTTTGTGTGTATATGTATGTTCAGCTGCTTGTGTGTAGCTGTGTGTGTGTGTGTGGAGCCTTGTCTGTTACTGTATGTGTAGCTATGTGTAGCTGTATGTGTATCTGTATGTGTTTAGCTTTGTTTGTGTAGCTATGTTTGTGTAACTGTGTAGGTGTAGATGTGTGTGTTTGTGTAGCTATGTGTGTAGCTGTGTGAGTTTCTGTATGTGTGTAGCTGTGTGTGAAGCTATGTGTGTGTAGATTTGTGTGTAGCTGTGTTTTTGTAATTGTGTGTAGCTGTTTGTGTAGCTGTGTGTAGTGTGTAGCTGTGTGTAGTGTGTCTGTGTGTAGCTGTGTACGTATTTTTGTGTGTAGCTGCGTGTGTGTAGCTGTTTGCGTATTTTTGTGTGTAGTTGCGTGTGTGTGTGTGTGTGTGTGTGTGTGTAGCTGTGTGTGTAGCTTTGTGTGTGAAGTTGTGTTTGTGTAGCTGTGTCTGTGTAGCTATGTTTGAGTAGCTCTGTTTGTGTAGCTGTTGGTGTAACTATGTGTAGTGTGTAGCTGTGTGTATTGTGTCTGTGTATGTGTGTAGCTGTGTACGTATCTTTGTGTGTAGCTGCGTGTGTGTAGCTGTGTGTGTGTGGAGCTTTGTGTGAAGCTGTATGTGAAGCTATGTATAGCTGTGTGTGTAGCTGTGTATGTGTAGCTGTGTAGGTGTAGCTGTGTTTGTGTAGCTGTGTGTGTAGCTGTGTGTGTAGCAGTGTGTGTATATGTGTGTGACGCTATGTTTGTGTAGATATATGTGTGTAGCTGTATGTGTGTAGCTGTATGTGTGTAGCTGTTGGTGTAGATGTACGTGTAGTTGTGTGAGTGTAGATGAGTATGTAGATGTATGTGTGTAGCTGTATGTGTGTAGCTTAGTGTGTACCTGTTTTTGTGTGTGTAAATGTGCGTGTAGCTGTGTGTGTAGCTGTATGTGTGTAGCTGTTGGTGTAGATGTACGAGTAGCTCTGTGAGTGTAGATGTGTGTGTAGATGTATGTTTGTAGCTGTATGTGTGTAGCTTAGTGTGTACTTGTGTTTGTGTGCGTAAATGTACGTGTAGCTGTGTGTGTAGCAGTATGTATTTGACTGTTTGTGTAACTATGTGTGTAGATGTGTGTGTAGCTGTGTGTGTAGATGAAGATGTGTAGCTGTATGTTTGTGGTTGTGTGTAGCTGTATCTGTGTGGCGGTTTGTGTAGCTGTATGTGCGTAGCTGTGTGTGTAGCTGTATGTGTATACACAGGTAAAAAAGCCACGCATGTTTAACATACGTGCCAAAACATTCGTTTACATATAAATAGTACCACGCGCGTTTAACATACGTTTCTGGCCATACGTTTAACGTATGTTAAACATATGTTTAACGTACGTGCCAAAACCTACGTTTACATATAAATGGTACCTATGGGCGTTTAACATACGTTTCTGGCCATATGTTTAATATATGTTTAACATACGTTCATAACGTACATCATCATAAGAATAATACCACGCATGTTAAGCATATGTTTAACGTACGTTTAACATAAGTTACAATACGTACGTTCTTAATATAAATAGTACAATGCATGTCAAACATATCTTTCACGTACGTTTAACATAAGTTACAATACGTACGTTCTTCATATAAATAGTACAATGCATGTCAAACATATCTTTCACATACGTTTAACATATGTTCCAATACGTACGTTTTTCATGAAAATAGTACCACGCACATTTAACATACGTTTGAGTACAATGTTTTTCTTGGAAAAAGTATCACGCACGTTAAACATACGTTTAAATATGTATGTTTTTCATGAAAATATTACTGTGTATGTTTAACATAGGTTCTGATGTATGCTTTAAAAATATATTAAACATATAAAAACTCATGTTTAACATTAGATCAGTCGGCAACTTTAACAAACTTGAGAAGCTTGATGTAAGAATGCTTAAAGCGTTCATACTTATTTTGATGAAAATCAGAGATGTCGTTTATAGAAATTGTTGACAGACAGATGGACAAAAAGTGATTAGAATTATAGCTCATTAAAAGCCTTTGCCAAGGTGAGCTTATAAGGCATAAAATGCCATACAAACAAATTATGAAATAGGTATGACACTAACTTATTATTTCAAAAATATTACAAATCTATACAATCTATTTGTACATCTATCTGATGTATTCTTTCATTTTTTACTTCCCTCTATGAATCATTTTAAAATTTATTTGAAAGTTAAAAACATATGTCACAACAATCCGTTCAGTGGCTAACTATATTCCGGCTGTCTAAATTAGCGTTTATTTATTCAATGTTTTCTAGATAGTTACACAAAATTTAATCCGAAATCTTTGTTTTATTTACTTGCTAAATGTCCCGTGGTTTCTCCCTTCACACCAGATATGTCTTTAAGAAGTGTTCTACCTTTCCATTATTTACTATATATGGTATAGTTATCCAAACGCTATATCAAGATAGGGACTGTGTCACTGGCTGGAAAATTGCCTGTGCCCGGTCCCAGTTCAATATATATCAATTAGATGGCAAGAAATTCTTTACAATGTCTCGAGTTAAAATATTTAAGAAACAGTAAGATGTCACCATACACTTATCATAAGAACATGTTCTAAAAATAATATTGCAAACTACAATTATAATTATTGAACATACAAAGTAACAGTGGGTGAGGTAAGTTTTATGGTTTAAAATGAAAATATTTCAAGTTCCAATAGTTGCATAGCGTACTGATGTATATCTATAACTACATTGATATACATAAACATAATACTAACCGCTAAATATCATTAAAAACGACGATTATTGTTAAATTTGCCAGATTATTAACTCATAAAATTTGTTCTCTGTGCCTTCATAACAAGGGAAGTAACTCTAGCACATATATATAAATTTTCGTCATAAAGATGTTCAAATACTTTTTTTTTTTTGAAAAAAAAAATATTGTTGCAGTAAAAGTAATAGAAAATATATATGAAAATTGTACACATGATTTATATTTAATTTTAAAAATACCTTTACGTTCTTGTACTTACCTTGTTTTTCTTTAAAGGCGAGTGACTTCATCATAAAAAAGTCCCGCAAATGATCTTTGTTCAAATGTTCAGATTTTACAGTTTTACATATTTAGCTGTTTTACGGTTTATTTAGTCTGAATAAGCCAGTGCCGACCTTTACTTTGAAAAATACCAGGAAACAGGAAACATCGAGGTTGATTGACAATTTTTAATCTGTGGAACCATATAGGCCTATCTCTGAAAAAAGAAATTAAAGGATTCAAATAAACAGTTTATTGCATAGTGTGTGTTAGTGAACCGATGTAAATACACGTTTAGTAGAGGTGAAATGGGATAATGCAAAACCGAAAGTACAATCAGAAGTCACAGGGCCATGATAATCAGGTAGATCTACTGTTTACTTTTTTAATTCTTATTTATTTTTTTACTTAATAAAGATATTAATAATTTTGGTTGATTACTTATTTTTATGTATTGATTCATATGCAAACATTTATAGAAGTAGTTATACTTGACATTTAGATATATTCTTTAATTCACATGATCTTCATTGAGGCCCTCTACTTCACAAAAGGAAATAAAAGATGCAATTTTTATTTGACAGCTACACACTAAAACAGATCTAGTTATATATATAAAACTAAGAATATTATATACTTTATTTCAGTTGTGAAGCTGTTTCAACAGTTACATTTGAGTATGCCAGCAATGTGAAGTAAAAAGAGGAGGACTAATTAAATATTGGACATGATACAACACTCCATTAATTTGAAGTTACCTAGATGGTGTCTACTTGAATGATTATTATATTGTGGCTATACCACAGAAGAAAAACAATAAAATATTCGGGAAATATTGCCGGTTCGTTTTATAGCTCGTGTCAGCTGTGATAATTTATCAGTTATACATGTAAATGAATTAAATTATTTGGATTGAACATATGTATCACACACATATGTTTAAATATGGTTTTGTTAACATATATGAATAATATGTAACATGAATTTTTTTTAAATTAGCCTCTGCCTGTTCTTGTGTTATTCCCTAAAACAGTATATCCTCAGTGTTGTTGGAGATTTTAGCGCAATAACTTTATAGGATTTTTAACATATTTTTAACGTATGAATCGAAACGCATATGGTAAACGTATGTTTCACATGCGTTTAACATATGTTGATGTAAACGTATGCTTTACTATGTTTTTGATTGTCAGACATGTATTTATGATTCTCGTACTTAAATTGTACCCTGCCTCTGGCTCTGCGAGTGATATTTCCAAAAATAGTGAGTGCCATTTGCTGTGGAGCATTTTAGCGCAGTAATTATACATTCATTTTAACGTATGTTAAACATATGAATTGAATCACGTATGACAAACGTACGTTTAACATGCGTTTAACATATGTTTCAGTAAAAATATGTTTAACGTACGTTTCTGATTATCATATGTTTCTTTACGTATGTAAAATGTATGTTTTGAAACGTATATTAACCAAAACGCATGTTTAACATATGTTCAACAAAACATATGTTAAACATACGTGGCATCATTACCTGTGTAGTTCTGTGTGTAGCTGTGTTTGTGTAGAATTGTGTGTATTGGTGTGTGTGTGTTTGTATTGATGCACACATCATATAAAACATTATATTTAATGAGATAAAATGAAATTGAAAAAAAATACTATAGGTCACCAGTTTTAAAAAACAAATAGCTCGTGGTAGTTGTGATATTGTTATATACCACTTATATGTATAGCAGACGCTTGTGAAATGTTTTTGCTTTGGTGTTTTAAGGTTTCCCATTCGTACGTCTTTTATGACGAACTATATTAAATATTGGCTGAAGTTAACGCACATTGAGGATTACAGGTAACCAATGCTATATTGAAGAGATAAGACGAAATTGGCAAAAAAACATGGGCAGGGTCAATTAAAAATATGCTTTTTAGGTCACCTTTGTCTCAAGGGTCATTTTGCAATTGCCTTTTGTCCGTTGCCGTCCGTAGTGCGTCGTGCGTCCGTAACAATTGACATTTTCGACTTCTTCTCAAAACCCGTAAGTTCAATCGTAATAAAATGTTGTATGCAGCTTTGCTTCCTAAGGATGAATCAAAATTGTGAATCGCATGGTCCCCACCAACCTGGGACCTTGGGGGCGGGACCAAAACTGTCAAATTAAAGGTAAATTTTAAAATTCTTCTTCTTAATATAAGAAGCACTGGGAAGCAATTGCTGAGCATGATTATGGACGTATATAAGTCCTGTATAAAAATTATGAGTTGCATGTCCCTGGGTCTCATGGTTTAGCCCTGGGGGCGGAGCCTCGGTGTGGCCTACTTTACTAAATTTTTAAGAGAAATTGAAAAAAAACACAACACGTTATCTTTTATAATTGAATATATTGATGTGAATGTTTCTTGGATAATCAGGTGACCGTTTAGGCCCATGGATCTTTTATTAAGTATGGATTTAGATATGTGTGGATATCCCATGATGTTGGTGATGATGCAATGTTCCTAAATATATCTAAACATCGCATCAGTAATTGTTATTTACAGAAATGGCAAGAAGATATACATAGTACATCAAAAGCTTCTCATTACAAACATTTCGAGTCATTTTTTAATATTGAATCATATCTAAGTTTGGATTTACAATCTATTTTATACAATGTCCTCATTAGACAAACATGATATTACCTCTATCTCAAAGTACTTGTTAAATGCTTTTGATTAAAGAATACTGGAAGAAAACATAACTCTATAAATGTAATCTAACAAATACTTATTTAAAGTTACTTTATGTTTTTAATTTTTTTGTTCCATTCTACTTGGTTGTCGCTCCATTGTTAGTTTAAAAAATGTATATGTTTATTGTATTTAGGACCTGTGGCCTATATTACTGAATATTACTAAACATGCTGGTGGATTATGTGTTTTTTATTTAAGACCGAAAAGAATGACTGTATTAAAGACTTAACTCACAGAATCTTTATGGATTGGAATTAAAGATAAATACCAATCTTTATATTTATGCACACGCTAGTACCGTCCTCCACACTATACTGCAGAACTTTGGGTTAAGGTAAATATATGTATTGAAAAGACGACTGAAAAGGAAAAATGTTTATACTAGTGGTACTCAGCTCAATTTATGACTTCATTTTGCAAAATCCTTGAATTAAATAACACGAAAAATATTATGAAAGAGCCTACTCGTGTAACTGACTTTTCTCAAACACTTATTGATCCTATTGTAATCTCAAATATTGTTACAACGTATGATTCTGTCATAATTAAACTGACAATGGTATTAGTGGCAATTATGTTACATTTGTACATATAAATATTGTTTTCAATTCTTTCATTCCATATAAAAGAAGAGTATGGAATTACAAACAAGGTGATTTTAAAAAAACTGAATGATTAAATACGAATGACAGATTAGACATTTCTGTATAGTTTTTGATTGATATAGCCTGCAACAACATTATTTCCAAATTTCTTAATTTAGCTAATTCCAATATTTATAGTAAGTTTACTTAATGATAAACCATGCTATAATTCTAAAATTCTTCGAATGACGAGACAAAGAGACAAACAATTGGAAAAAATCATTAAGCTATTCGCACTTAAAAAACTGTCAGATTGGAACATTTTCAAATGAATTAGAAGCAAAGTGAATAATATCAAAGAATATGCAAAAGAGATATCTTTTTTACAATATAGAATACAGATTTAATGATTTTAAATTGCTGGTGAAAGATAGTTTAAAATAATGTGACAGAATACCTCCTAAGATTGTATTCAAACTTATTCAATATCAGACGTGGAAAAGGCTAATACTCTAAACACTTATTTCGAGTCTGTTGGAGATTCAAAATCTAGTCTACGAGATTTCAATATAAAATCAGATTCAGTTATAGATAATACTGATATAACAGAACAAGATATAACCGACATCTTATCGATTTTAATGGCAAATAAGGCTAGTGATCCTGATGAAATTAGTCATCGTATGTTAAAGAAACATCTAAAACATTATGTAAACCATTGAATATTTTTTTTTAGAATGTTCATATCCTTCATGTTGGAAACTAATCATGTATGCCACTTTTTAAAAAAGGAGACAAATTATAAACACATTTCTTTAATAAGTCGTGTTAGTAAAGTAATGGAGCGTATTGTTATTAAATATTTATATAACTGTTTACATTTTAATGACTAATTTATCAAAATCAATCTTGGGATTTACTGGGACATTTTTACTGTTTTTTTCAACTGATTGATATTCATAACTAAGTATGTAAAGCTTTTGATGAAACGGAATTTACATGCATTGTTTTTGTGACATATCAAAAGCATTTGACAGAACCTGGCATAAAGGGTGGATATTCAAACTTCGGGAATATGGAATATCAGGAAATCCAATCAAATCATCTTAAAAACAGGCACAAATGGGTATTTGTTGGATCTTTATTTTCTGATACAAAATCCTTAAGGACTGGGGTTCAACAGGGCTTTATCCTTGGTTCTTTACTATTTCTAGTTTATGTCAATGATATTGCTGAATCAATGTTAATTACTGCAAGATTATTTGCAGCTGATAGTTCATTAGCTCATTCAAGAAATAATATCAATTTAACGGAAAGCATACTAAATAATGACTTAAATTTAATTTCTAAATGGTCAAAACAATAGCTAGTTCAGTTTAATCCAAATAAAAATGTAAAAAGTCATGTTTTATTTATCCCTTATTAATTGAAATAGAGCATGTGGTGGATATTCAAACTTCGAGAATATGGAATATCAGGAAATCCAATCAAATCATCTTAAAAACAGGCACAAATGGGTATTTCTTGGATCTTTATCTTCTGATACAAAATCCTTAAGGGCTGGGGTTCAACAAGGCTTTATCCTTGGTTCTTTACTATTTCTAGTTTATGTCAATGATATTGCTGAATCAATGTTAATTACTGCAAGATTATTTGCAGCTGATAGTTCATTAGCTCATTCAAGAAATAATATCAATTTAATGGAAAGCATACTAAATAATGACTTAAATTTAATTTCTAAATGGTCAAAACAATAGCTAGTTCAGTTTAACCCAAATAAAACTGTAAAAAGTCATGTTTTATTTATCCCTTATTAATTGAAATAGAGCATAACTTATTTTTGAATGTACTTATTTAAATTTTGTAGCAAATCACAAACATCTAGGTGTAACACTTAGGACGGTTTATGGCATGAACATATAACTCAAATGCTTTCCTCTGCTCCTGAAGCTTTAGGCTCGATGAGAATGTTGAAATTTAAACTTAAACAACCCACTGTTAATGCATTAATACCAATCTTAGAATATGCATCTCTTGTTTGAGATAATTGTACTCTCTATGAAAAAGAAAAATAGAAAAATTTCAATTCGAGGCTGTAGAATTGACATTGATTTGACAATCCGTTCTGTTTAAATTGGAAATCTTCTTAAAATTGGCCGGGTTTCGTTGAATATTCCAGAAATTAATTCTTATGTACAATTCTATTCTGTTCTATTTTCACCATTGTTGTTTCGTTATTTTGATTTTCACAATCATAGTTTCGTTGTTTCGGCTTTCCTTAAAATAATACATATGCCATGATGGCCCCTAACGGAACACCCTATTTTTGTATTTTGTTCAATTTTATTTAATTTTGTCCACCGAACACTTCATTATTCTCGTGTGGGGATATTTTACATATTACAGGGAGGGTTTTATCTTGACATTCTATCAGATATACACACACTTCATTTTCTTTCTGATGGGATGCTCTCGTAGCTCTGCTGCCTGGTGAGGAATATCCCTTTCCAAACTGATGTTAATTACACTTAAGGTCCGATATTTTTATTTTATCTACTTACAGAAGATCAGCAGCTGTGAAACTTGCACTTAAGGTCCGATGTTTAATTTGATCTACTTACAAGTGAACATCAGCTGTAATACTTGCACTTAAGCATCGGTATTTTATATTTGATCTACTTACAAGTGAACAGCAGCTGTAATACTTGCACTTAAGCTTCGGTATTTTATATTTGATGTACTAAGAAGCGAACAGTAGCTTTTATACTCACACTTAATGTGTGGTATTTATATTGTATCTACTTAAAAGAGATCAGCAGATCAGATATTTACAATTAAGGTCCAGTATTTATATTTAACTACTTACAGGAAAACAACAGATTTGATATTTACACTAAAAGTTGGGTATTTATAATTTATCTACTTACAAGAAAACAGAAGCTGTGATATTTACACTTAATGTCCGGTATTTATATTTTATTCACATGCATGAAATAAACAGCTGTGATACTTACACTCAATGTCCGGTATTTATATTTTATTCACTTACAGGAAAACAACAGCTGTGATACTTAAACTTAAGGTCCGGTAGTTATATTTCATCTTCTTACAGGAGATAAACAGCTGTGATACTTACACTTAAGGTGTGATATCTTTATTTTACTACTTACAGGAAAACAACAGCTGTGATACTTACATTCAATATCCAGTATTTATATTTTTCTCTTTACAGGACAGCAGCTGTGATACTTACACTTAAGTTCCGGTATTTATATTTTAATCACTTACAGGAGATAAACAGCTGTGATACTTACAATCAATGTCTGGTATTTATATTTCATTCACTTACAGGAGAACAGCAGCTGTGATACTTACACTTAAGGTCCGGTATTTATATTTTATTCACTTACAGGATAACAGCAGCTGTGATACTTACACTTAAGGTCCGGTATTTATATTTTATTCACTTACAGAACAACAGCTTTGAAACTTACACTCAATGTCCGGTATATATATTTTATTCACTGACAGAACAACAGCTGTGATACTTAGACTTAATGTCCGGTATTTATATTTTATCTCCTTACAGGAGAACAGCAGCTTTGATACTTACACTAAAAGTTCGGTATTTATATTTTATCTTCTTACAGGAGAACAACAGCTGTGATACTTACACTAAATGTCCGGTATTTATATTTTATTCACTTACAGAACAACAGCTGTGATACTTACACTTAAAGTGCGGTATTAATATTTTATTCACTTACAAAACAACAGCTGTGATACTTACACTTAAGGTCCGGTATTTATATTTTATTCACTTACAGAACAACAGCTGTGATACTAACACTTAAGGTCCGGTATTTATATTTTATCTTCTTACAAGAGAACAGCAGCTGTGATACTTACACTTAATGTCCGGTATTTATATTTTATTCACTGACATGAAATAAACAGCTGTGATACTTAAACTAAATGTCCGGTATTTATATTTTATTCACTTATAGAACAACAGCTGTGATACTTACACTTAAGGTCCCGTATTAATATTTTATTCACTTACAGAACAACAGCTGTGATACTTACACTTAAGGTCCGGTTTTTATATTTTATTCACTTACCGGAGAACAGCAGCTGTGATACTTACACTTAATTTCCGGTATTTATATTTTACTCACTGACAGGAGAACAGCAGCTGTGATACTTACACTTAATGTCCATTATTTAAATTTTATTCACTTGCAGAAGAACAGCAGCTGTGATACTTACACTTAAGGTCCCGTATTAATATTTTATTCACTTACAGAACAACAGCTGTGATACTTACACTTAAGGTCCGGTTTTTATATTTTATTCACTTACCGGAGAACAGCAGCTGTGATACTTACACTTAATTTCCGGTATTCATATTTTACTCACTGACAGAAGAACAGCAGCTGTGATACTTACACTTAATGTCCATTATTTAAATTTTATTCACTTGCAGAAGAACAGCAGCTGTGATACTTACACTTAAGGTCCGCTATTTATATTTTATTCACTTACAGGAGAACAGCAGCTGTGATACTTACCCTTAAGCTCCATTATTTATATTTTATTCACTTACAGGAGAACAGCAGCTGTGATACTTACACTTAATGTCCGGTATTTATATTTTATTCACTTATAGAACAACAGCTATGATACTTACACTTAAGGTCCGGTATTTATATTTTATCTCCTTAAAGGAGAACATCAGCTGTGATACTTACACTTAAGGTCCGTTATTTATATTTTATCTAATTACAGAAGAACAGCAGCTGTGATACTTACACATAATGTTCGGTATTTATATTTTATTCACTTACAGTAGAACAGCAACTGTGTAACTTACACTTAAGGTCCGGTATTTATATTTTATCTACTTACAGGAGAATATCAGCTGTGATACTTACACTTTATGTCCGGTATTTATATTTTTTATCTGCTTACAGGAAAACCACAGCTGTGATATTTACATTGATAGCGACATCTATTGGAGTGCATGTGTACTTAAACTTCACACCAAAGCGTTATGAATATTCTGATGCCACGACGTCTAATTGCAGTGTGGGAACAAATACATCAAAAATGAACAATAGCACGGCACAGTTCAAACACCATCACTTTATGGAATTCTCGGAACCGAAAGGTCGAGTGGGTAACCAGTTGTTTCAATTATTGATGCTTCTTGCGACGGCTGATAAGTACTGTTACACTCCGTTATTGTGGACTTTTAAAATGGTATTGGGTGACATTTTTGAATTGCCCTATTCGAAGATAGATGCTTCAAAAGCAAAGTTTTGTTGGAAAGAATTTAAAGTAGAAACAAACGAATATGTATCATCGGTAAACGATTTAGACACAGATGCAAATTGGAGATTTGACGGATATTTTCAAAACTGGAACTATTTTTATTCCAAAGCAAAGGTTTTAAAATCAAAGTAACAGTTTAAATCCGAAATTCTCACCCAAGTACAATATTTCTTTACATCTCAAATGCTAAATAAAGACATAAATGTGTGTGTTCACGTCCGTCGTGGTGATTTCTTAAAATCTGAGAACGTGAGGCTAGTATACGCGGTAGTTGGCCCATCGTACCTGAATAGATCTATGACATATTTCAAAAATAAATATGAAAATATTGAAACAACTAATTTCATATACCTGAGCAACGATATAAAGTGGTGTAAAACAAACATTGAGGCGGAGAATGTTTACTTCAGTCCGTTTTCATCATCAAGTGATTACGGTCCTGGTATGGACCTGGCATTGATGGCAATATGCAATCATACCATCATCACAAGCGGTTCGTTTAGATGGATGGGGGCGTGGCTAAAACGGAGGTGGCAATCAGAATGAATGACTATGTTAGTTTTGGTTTGTACAAGTTAGACTTTTTCGTATGGCATTAAGATCCAATATTTGTGTGAAACGGTATATTGAATATATTCTTTATAAAAGAAAGTGTAAAGACAACCGCGATTTGGGAACCAAATAAATTGCAGGTTGTAGGTTCCCATAAAACGGTAGTTTAGAGTACTTCCTTTTTTTAGGTTTCACCTTATAAAAGAAACACCGAAATTAAATTCTGAATGTAGAACTCGCTTTCAGTTTGAAAAAAAAACATTACATAGTAATCTATGTATTTGTTTATTTATAACTGATTTTTTTTACATTTTGATACTTAATACTTTGTATTTAATCGAGAGTTTGAGTTAAGTCTGCATAAATGTTATTGTATTGTGTTGACTGGTCGTTTATGTCGGAATAAAATTACATTGAATTGAAGTGAATCTTTTGTAATACATGTACTATGACTTCCTTTATATCTATACTTTATACTCACGATCAAATCTTTCAAAGACAATTGTCTTTTAAAACAGCAAGCGTCGTCGATGATCTAGACTATTAAGTTGATAGAATGTGACATTACAGCAAAGCTAACTGTTTATCGGAAGTAAATAGTGGTTGGCATATTCAAATATATGTTTGTGTTTAGTCTAAGGCTATATTCTTTCTACTTGTTGCGTACATTACAAAGTAAAAATGTTATAGCAACGCGTGGAAAATATATTTAAACGTGTCCCAGCATTAAATGACACAATCTATGTACTGAATCATATAATTCGCCGTTTCTTTTAGCACGTGGCCATGACGGTTCAATATGGCACGCCACAGTCAATTTATAAGTAACCCTTAAATAGGGTTTGGTCGATCATGCCACCAAGCTAAAAACAAATAAACAACAGCGCAGCAACACGCGTTACTGTATTGAAAGAGTCAGCGGGAAGCACACATAAAATGTAATCAGACACATTAAAAATGACAACGAAGTATTTCGAATGTTCTAATACAGCAATATCTAATAAAACGGGTACTGTACAAATCATCTGAAATGAATAAATAATCGGTGATGAACCACGCCAAAATGCTTTTTTTATAAATAAGACCTGCCGTCCTACTTTTTCTAGAATATGTGACCGGACCTGGTTCGCTCAGTCGATTGCGCTTCTGACTTTCTATTGTGGGGCCGTGATGATTGACATACGACATTGCGTCTTTTTGTCGTTCATTAGTCACTGCTGATTCCAATGGGAAAGTTATAAGTTACTTGCGGAGATAAGCTTTCTCGAGTAACGGTTAACCTTCTAAGATCAAAGGAAAGAGTGGCTAGGTAAACTGATCATCTGTTAAGGTTAAGCACTCGACGGCATTAAATGATGCTAACTTTTTAATCAGTCATATAAAATAAAATTTATTTCATCCTTTTTTGAAGAAAAATGCATAACATACATCACGTGATTTTGTTGTCCTTCCGTTCAACACGACAACTGAATTCAGGCACGAACAATGCTGCGCCGAATTTAAATGTTCTCGTGTCATTGTTCGGCAATTGTCTTTTTGCTGGTGGTAACAACCTCACATCGTACAGCAAGGTTGACATATAACGATAGTACAGCGTTTCAGTTGCGAAATCCTTTCCTTCACAGTAACGGATTCCTGTCCCAAATGATAGCAAAGATGTTCGAAGTTGGTGAGAAGATGGAAAAATCTCGCCTGTCCCAGCTAACCATCTTTCTGGACGAAACACCCAAGGATCGCCCCATATACTCTCATCGTGATGGATATTCCAGATATTGCCGAATACGGAAGAACTCCCAGGAATGTGGAAATCCCCAACAGTGACGTCGTCTGCGGAAAAATGCGGTATGGTTGTGGTTACGAGACTATTGTATCTCCTGGATTCCAGAATAGTAGACTCGAAATATGGCAGGCGTGACATCGTTTTGCTAGTTGGTGGGCCGTCTTTGCAAACAACGTCCATCTCCACGTGTATCTTATTTTGCGCATCTGGATGCAAAGAATTGTTATGAGTAGTTGACTTCTGAGACCAATAAACGGCACTGATTACGTTTGTTATACATCCATAAATGTTATCGTCTGTAATAAGCACCGACCCTCTCTGTTGTTGTTTTTCTCTTGGTACTGCAAAAAGCTTTTTATAACGCCTAGTCCATCCTCATTCTTGGACGCCTCATCTATTAATAAGTTTACCATTGATTTCATAGCTTGATCATTCGAATCACATACACGCTTAAATTTACTCGGTACATATCGTAGCCACGGAAACGCTGTCAACGCAAAAGCCAGCCCGCCCTCGAAAAGTTTTGCTACTTCCGTTGTGTAGTCAAGAATAGCCAGAGTCTGTGTTATGTTCGATTCCGCACCAGTTAAAGCCATTGCAAACTGTCTTGCAACAGAATCACTAACGATTGTATCAAAGTAAATATCGGGTTTAATCGGTAAATTACCAACAAATCGTGCTGTTTCTTCAATTTTGAGTTTTTCAACACTGGTTCCGGTTTTCCCAATTCCGTGCATGGCATCCGTAAACATTTTTCTAACCACTGTTTGGTTTCCTGCAAAGCTCGATAATGCAATATCACTGTTGTTGTAGCAAAGAAGTCCTTGAATATTGAGAGGTCAATTTACAATTTTGGACGAAACTTCTCTAAACAGCTCGACATCATTAACCATCACCATTTTATCACCTGGAAAACTAAAAAAAAATATAGCACCGTATTCCATATAAACCATATATAATGTGTGGCTTTTCGTCGTGTCTATTTGAGGTAGGTTTCCCAATAGGGGCCACCCTGAAGGTCCCGGAACTTGTTTAAGTCCTGCTGGTATAGATTGCTTGCCTCTCCTCCACAACCATATACCGCCACATACACACAAAATAATCGCCCCAACTATTTCTGCCCCGAAAGCCATTTGTAATGTATATACCGAAATAAGCGTAATGTTGTCAGTCCTACACTACGAGCGAACGTTACATCTGCCAACTGTATATATGTATATAGTATAATTATACTCTCGTTAGTGTAATGCATTTTGAAGTTAATGATTCATTCAGTTCGCTTGCTGAGGTAACCTAATGTTTTGTTGGCCACTGGCTCAACTTCAAATTAGCACACAATATGCGATACATTTAGGGAACCAGGCAGTCTAATGGTGCTGAACGCAGCCTTGACTGAATAAACTTTATTATTACATGAATTTTTAGCCGGTGCGTTGCATTGGGTTGAAACTGCTGATTTAGCATACTATTTTATATTGGTGATACATGCATTAGTAAAATATAATAATTGAGTATAAGAGTTTTTTTAAATTTTAGAGAAAAAAACATTGAAGCATGACTCAGACAATGAATGTTAACTTTCATTATTAAGCTACTCGTATACAGGTGCGTCTGCTACATATGAAATTATCTCAAAGCGAAAAACATGTCTAATTTTGTAGATGACGAAGTAGCATACACGGTTTTATTTGTTGTCTGCTGTCGGGTCTGGTTAGCTCAGTTGATAGTTTGTCTGACTATCATGCCAGTGATCATGAGTTCGAATTTCTGCCCGGCCACAGTCTCTGTGATGATTGATATACAATGGCATAAAATGACGATAAATGTTCAAACATTTATTGTTTGTTCGTGGGAAATACTGTTAAATGAAACAAACCTCGCACCTCATCAATTTATGTGATGGCATACATGTCGCAATAACATATGCGTATGTCCATATCACCGCATCCCGTCCCATTCAATCCAAGATGCATCCCATCCCAACCCAGATGCATCACATCCCATCCAATCCCAGATGCATCGCATCGCATCCCATCAAATCAAAGATGCATCATATCCCATCCCTACCCATCCCAGATGTATCGCATCGCATCCCATCCCATCCCAGATGCATCGCATCCCATCCCATCCCAGATGCATTGCATCCCATTCCATCCCAGATGCATCGCATCCAATCCCATCCAAGATGCATCCCATCTCATTACATCCCTTCCAATCCCAAATGCATCCCACCCCTGATGCATCGCATTCCATTCCATCCCAGATGCATCCTATCCCATCCTAGTCCAGATGCCTGGCATCCCATCCCATCCCAGATGCATGGCATTCCATCCAATCTCATCCAAGATGCATCGCATCGCATCCAATCCCATCCCATCCAATCACATCCCATCCAATCCCATCCTATCCATTCCATCCCATCCCATCTCATCCCATCCCATTTCATCCAATCACATCCCATCCAATCCCATCCAATCACATCCTATTCATTCCATCTCATCTCATCCCATCCCATCCCATCCCAACCCATCCCATCCCATCTCATCCCATCCCATCCCATTCCATCCGATTCATTTCCATCCGCATTCCATCCTATCACAGATGCATAGCATCGCATCCCATTCCATCAGATCCCAAATTCATCGCATCCAATCTATCCCATCGCAGATACATGCATCTAATCCCATCAAATATGCATCGCATCCCATCCCATCCCTGAAGCATCCCATCCCTGATGCATCGCATCCCTTACCATCCCAGATGCATCCTTTTCCATCCTAGCCCAAATGTATCGCATTCCATCCAATCTCATCCGAGATGCATCGCATCGCATCGCATCGCATCGCATCCCATCCCATCCCATCCCATCCCATCCCGTTTCATCCCATTCCATCTAATCCCAGCGCAGCCAATCCCATCCCATCCTATCCCATCCCATCCCCTCCCATCCATTCCATTCCATCCCATCCCATCCCATCCCATTCATTTCCATCCCATCCCATCACAGATGCATCGCATCTCATCCAATCCATCCCATCGCAGATGCATCCAGTCCCATCCCAGATGCATCGCATCCAATCCCATCACATCCCCGATGCATCCCATCCATGATGCATCTCATCCCTTACCATCCCAGATGCATCCTATCCTATCCTAGCACATATGAATCGAATCCCATCCCATTCCAGATGTATAAAATTCCATCCTATTTCATCCGAGATGCATCGCATCGCATGGCATCGCATGGCATCGCATGGCATCGCATCCCATCGCATCCCATCCCATCCCATCCCATCCCATCCGATCCCATCCCATCCAATCCCATCCCTACCCATCCCATCCCATCCAATCCAATTCAATCCCATCCGATCCAATCCAATCCTAGGTGCATCGCATTGCATCCAATTCCATCACAACCAAGATGCATCCCATCCAATCCATCCCATCACAGATGCATCCCATCCAATCACAGATGCATCTCATCCAATCCCATCCCATCCTAGATGCATCCTATCCCATCACATCCCAGATGCATCGCATCCCATCCCATCACAGCCAGATCCCATTAAATCCTAGATGCAGCGCATCCCATCACATCTCATCTCATCTCATCCCATACCATCTCATTCCATTCCATTCCATCGCATCCCATCTCATCCCATCCCATCCAATCCAATCCAATCCCATCCCATCACATCCAATCACATCAGAAATGCATCCAATCCCATCCCATCCAAGATGCATTGCATCAAATCCCATCCCAGATGCATCGCATCCCATTCAATCTCATCCCAGATGCATCCTATCTCATCCCATCCCATCCCAAATGTATCACATCCCATCCCAGATGCATCGCATCCAATCCGATCCCAGATGCATCGCATCGCATCCCATCCCATTCCAGATGCATTGCATCCAATCCCATCCCAGATGCATCGCATCCCATCCCATCCCAGTTTGAATCCATCTCATACCATCCCATCCCATCCCAGATGCATCCCATCCCATCTAATCCCTGACGCATCGCATCCCATCCAATCCCATCCCTGATGCATCGCATCCCATCCCATCCCATCCCAGATGCATCGCATCCCATCCAGTCTCATACCAGATACATCACATTGCATCCAATCCCATTCAATCCAATCCCATCCCATACTATCCCAGATGCATTGCATTGCATTGCATTGCATTGCATCGCATCACATTCCATCCAATCCCAGATGCATTGCATCGCATCACATCCCATTCCATCCCATCCCAGATGCATCGCATCCAGTCCCATTACATCCCAGATGCATCGTATCGCATCCCTTCCCAGATGAATCGCATCGTTTCCAATCCCTTCCCAGATGCATCTATTCCCATCCAATCCAATCCCATCCCAAAGGTTACGCATCTAATCCGATCCTTGATGCATCGCATTCCAAATACATTGCATCCCATCTTATTCCAGATGCATCGAATCCTATCCCATCCCGTCTCATCCCATCTCATCCCATCCCATCCCATCTTATCCCATCCCAGATGCATCCCAGATGCATCCCATCCCATCATATCCCAGATGCATCGCATCCCGATCCATCACATATGCATCGCATCCCATCAAATATAATCCCAGATCCATCACATCGAATTGCACTGCATCCCACCCAATAACATCCCATCCCATACCAGATGCATCGCATCTAATCCCATTCCATCCCAAATGCATCCCATCCCGTCCTAGATGCATCCCATCCCATCCCAGATGCATCGCATCCGATCCCATCCGAGATGCATCGCATTGCATCCCATCCAATCCAATCCAATCACATCCATGATGCATCCCATCCTATCCCAGATGCAGCGCATCTCATCCAATCCCAAATGCATCGCATCCCTTCCAATCACGGATGTATTGCATCCCATCCAATCTCATCCCAGATGCATCGCATACCATCGCATTCCATCCCAGATGCATGGCATCTAATCCCATCCCACCCAAGATGCATCCCATGGTGCATCGCATCCCATCCCATCCCAGATGCATCCTATCACATCCAATCCCAGATGTATCGCATCCCATTCCATCTCATTTTATCCCATCCCATCCCGGATACATCGCATCCAATCCTATAACATCCTCTATCATCCCAGATGTATCGCATTCCATCCCATTCGAGATGCATCGCATCCATTCACATCCTAGATGCATCACATCGCATCCCATAACATCCTATATGCATTACATTACATCCCAGATGCATTGCATTACATCCCAGATGCATCGCATCCCATCCCATCCTTGATGCATCGCATCCTATCCTTTTCAAGATCTCATCTTATCCCAAATACATTGCATCCCATCCCATATGCATCGTATCCCTTCAAATCTCATCCAAGATGCATTGTATCGCATTGCATTGCATCCCATATCATTCCATCCTATCCCATCCTAGATGCATTGCATCGTATCCCATTCCATCCCATCCCATTCCAGATGCATCGCATCCCATTCGATCCGATCCCAGATGCATCGCATCCAATCCCATCCCATCACAGATGCATACCATTCCATCCATCCGATCGCATTGTATCCCATCCCAGATGCATCCCATCCCATCCCAGATGCATTGCATAGCATCACAGATGCATTTTATCGCGTCCCATCCCATCCCAGATGAATCGCATCGCATCCCATCCCATCCCATCCCGGATGTATTGCATCGAATCCAATCCCAGATGCATCACATTGCATCCAATCCCATCCCAGATGCATTGCATCCCATTCCATTCCAGATGCATCCAATTCCATCCCATCACATCCCAGATGCACCCCATCGCATCGAATCCCATCCCAGTTTCATCGCATGGCATCCAATCTCATCTCAGATGCATCGCATTCAATCCCATCCCATGCCAGATGCTTCCCATCCTATCCCATCCCTGACGCATCGAATACGATCCCATTTCATATGCATTCCATCTTATCTCATCCCATCCAAGATGCATCGCATCCCATCTCATCCCAAATGTATCCCATCCCATCCCCTCCCAAATGCATCCCATTCCATCCCAGATGCATCCCATCCCATGCAATCCCAGATGCATCGCATCCCATCCCATCCGAGATGCATCGCATCCCATCCGATTGATTGATTGAATATTCAGCGTCATTTTTATGCCATCGAGGGCTAACAGACGATCAGTTAACCTAACCACTGTTTCCTAAGATTAACCAGTACTCGAGCACACCCCTTCTCCGCAAATAACTGATAACTTTCCCACTTGAATCAGTGGTGAGAGACGAATGATAATGAGACACAATTTCATATATTAATCATCACGGAGTCTGTTGCTGGGCGGGGGATTCGAACTCACGACCCTTGGATTGATAGTCAGACGCGTAACCAACTGAGCTAATCGGGTCTGGCATTGCATCCAATCCCATCCCAGATGCATCCCATCCCATCCGAAAGGAATCGCATCCAATCCCATCCCAAATGCATCACCTAAAACTTTCTGTTCAGTAAATGATGGAAAGTTTACTGAATCACAATGTGGAAGGTCCCATTCGAGGATAATGATTGATTCCGTCCTCGTAGTTTGTTTTATTTATGAGAAAGCCGTTAATACACAGGTCGACGTTTTCCGTTTTATTCGTCAATGTTTTAGCATAACCCATTACTGGCCAATGAGTGACTTTATCGCGGGCAGCGATTTAATATTTGGTCAACAAAATTAAAGAATTTTACGCAACAGAGACAAAATATAATATAAGTGTTTGAACAGAATATCCGTAATATATGATGTTTGATATAAATGTGCAGTTTATTGCTTAGATAAAAAAATATACTAGGTGATATAGGTGAGGACTCTTTTAAAATAATAGATACACTTTAAGTGATATGTTTATAAATTATATATCAGGAAATCAATATTTCTAGTGGTAAACACACTACAAATGTTTTATTAATATGTCAAGTAAAACACGTTTTAGTGGTAACACTGCAATTTTACAATAACTTCTGATAGGCATGACAATAGTTACTTTCAGAATTCATTATTAAATGCAAATACATGTAACACACATTAAATCAAGTTTTAACTTATTTCGAAAAATATTTACTGTTCCAAATTTCCGTTCATCAATCTTTTGCATTGTAATGTGCCCTTCTAAATCATCTTTCGTGATAGTTTTGAGGTATCTAACTGAATAGGAGTAACAATGTATTTTATTTACCACTAAACAGACTGTTCAACTGATACATCATTTATGACATTCCTCCAAAGATGGTTGTCACAAAATCAAAACAGATATTAGGCTAAAACAAGCGCCCAAAACAATAAACAGTATAATAATATATATTTAACTGTTTATTATAGAAACAGTTATAAGACTTGCCCTAATTGAACCCAACGTGTTTTTTTATCGCAGCAACATCGAATACGATGCCAACGTGTATTAACGTATTGATACAATCTATAACTCCATCAAGTTTTATGTACGTCTATATAATGAGATTAGGTTACTATGGATATAAGATATTAAAATGTATCATTGAATTAATAAAAAATGAAACTTCCGGAAGTTAAGTACATATTTAAAAATACAAAAATTTACTTAATTATCAAACATTGTGAGGTTCGCGATGAAAATATCTAGCATGTACATTATATACCGTGTACACCTGATAACTTGTATCCCTAACAAACGACTTAATTTTGTTTTCTATCAAGTACGATAACACTCTAACAGGCAATGTATCTCGTTATTGAAATAGTTGAAAGATAAAAATATATATTTAATAATCAAGCATTGTGAGGGTCGCGGTGTGAATATCTAGCATGTTCTTTATAGACCCAGCTATCCTGATTGTGTCCGTTTATTAGCAATATGGGAACGCCACGTTTAAATGACGTCACATATTAGTAAGCCTTCAATTACTTTACATTGTTGGACAGGCATAGAATTTCCTCATTTTTTTGTTGGGGGTTAATAGACCTGATTCGGTTGATATCAGGTTTTGGGATAGACTCATGTTCATTATGATAATTTTTATCCCTAACGAACGACATTATTATATTTTATTAGACGGTCACGATTAGCTTGTTCGTTAAGGTGTCTGATTATCAATCCAGGGGTCGTGAGTTCGAATCCCCGCCCGGCAACAAGCTTTGTGATAGTTGATATACAACACTGCGTCTTATTATCATTCGTATCTCACCGCTGATACAAGTGGGAAAGTTATCAGTTACTTGCTGGGATCGGATGTGCTTGAGTACTGGTTAACCTTTCGGGATCCTAGGAAACAATGGTAAGGTTAACTGATTGTCTGTTAGCCCTTGATGGCATAGAATGATGATATATATTAAATGATTTCATATTTATCAAGCAGTTAAAAGATAACATACTATAATAGGAAATTTACTTGTTATTGCTTTAAATTTTGTGTTGTTAGCAAAATATACTCAGGACACACTTTCTAATTTATAATAAGATTTTTGTATATTAACGTTTTATTTATTCTATGTCAGTTAATATGATTTATATGTGTGATATAATACAGAATAAAAAACAATTCAGGCTATATATGATTGGAAATATGGGATTTCGTTCAAAATATTGAGTTAAACACTAAATAAAAGCTACATCCTAAGACAAACGACAACATTTGTTTATTCGATAGTGTCAGTTGCCAACACCACATAAATCGTGTAGTAATCGTCATCTCCAGGACAACCATTTGAGAGTTTTGGGATTTCTTATTGGAAGCACTTTGGTGTACTTCCGAAGTCAGACCAATCACCGGTTTCCTTGCACACTTGAACATGACACGAATACCACCCATATGAGAAGTAATGCCAACATCCCTCCATCTCATTTTACAAGCTTATTATTTTATTCACGTGCTTGGTCTGTTGGTACTCAAGAAAAAAAATGATGTGTTTATTGTTCACTACGTTTTGTCATATGCAAACTGTTTTGCTATCTCGTCCACCAAAATCGTGTCATAAATGTCAACAATGAACCAAAGTAAAAGTCAACAAGACAAGAGTCATTTGTTAAGTGCATTTCTACAACGACCTGACAAAACTTCAAGGTAACAGATCAATTGAAAATTCTGCGGTGATGCATAAAACAACACGAAAAAAAGTTTACTGATGCCATCATCTGTATTTTGATTTTTTTATTCAAATGTATGTGGAATGCGCAAGCAGTCACCTAATAGACAAAAAGTATACCTTTATGTGGGAGACCTTGAGGAATGACCTAACCCTCTGATACATTATCTGTCTTTTCCAGAGCACTTATGCAGTAATTACCTCTAAGACATTTACCAATATTGTTCAAAGAAGCCATCTCAATCTGAAGCTTTCCAAACAATACTGACTACTTGTATCTTCAAATGTTCTAAATCATTTTTTTATGTTTTGTGTGTTGGAGGCTGGTCACAAGCAAAAAAAGTAGTTTGCTCGGGATTGAAAATGGTTACAGATGCCTTGTGATGTTAACTGACTGACGAACAGACTGAACAGATTGACGTAGAAGAGCACATTTGTCAATGCTTTAATATGTAGCTAATCCTTCCAACATATTGGCCTGACAAAAGTATATGATTATTGTACATTCTGTTAGAAAAGTTTATTTGGGTCCAGTAAAGGGAATTTGATTTTTACATAGGAATACTAATAAAAACAGTAAATTTAAATCTTATCAGTTATTTTAGGCATTGTTTTAATCATCCTGAGGTCTGGAGTATTGTTTAATATCCCTAAAGGGATAGCAGGGATCAAAAAAGAGATAAAATGGTGAATAGTAAAAAACTAATGTTTTTTTACCTCCCTATATATTTTTTGTTGTTGTTTCTGTTCAATAACAATTATCATAAAAAAAATTAGGATCTATGGGGTTCATTGGAGCCCAATAGGGTGACTTTTATTTTACTTGAAAATGCTATGAGAAAACAGAGGATTCTCATTTTTCTCATCTATAACTATACGTTCTTCATAGGCTTACTCCATACACAATTTGAAAATAAGTGACATGTGAAACCAGATGAGTGACACAGGGTCCATCTTGGACCTCTTGTTTAAATAAAACTTATTGATTTCAGAGACCCTGTTTGCTGTCACTGACAAAGTCGAGTCAACTAAGAAATAAGACAAAACTATTATTAAACAGTTTAAACAGTTATTCTGACGTTCCTAAAGCACACATTGCGGATACTTGCTCTGAATTGTGGTCGGAACTGGTGAATAACAATTGTAACATCTACTTTTTTCTCATTTGATGCGCGCAAAATTATTTTTTCGAGTTACCTTGTTATTTGATTTGATGCATGCAATCGTGTTTTATCGAGTCACACTGTTATTTGATTCGATTCATGTAACAAAATGTATTATATCGAGTGACTCTGTTATTTTATTTGATGTACGTAATTAATTGTATTGTATCGAGTGACTCTGTTATTTTATTTGATGTACGTAATTAATTGTATTGTATCGAGTGACTCTGTTATTTGATTTGATATATGCAGTTGTAGTTTAACCCATTTATGTTTAACCCATTATTAACCCCTGTGCCATGTTTTATCCTTCAGCCCGAGGTGTAGTAACTTTCTTGTCGCTTATCAATAAAAGTGTGTATATTTGCACACATTTTTCAGTTTATGTTAAATAAGCAAGTATTGTGAAGATCAGGGGCGTAGCTTGACTAAAAACGATATGTAGACACTGTTGTAGCGGGTTCTGGTAAATACTTCCCCGATTTTTGTCCTCAGCTAGACTGTCGTAGGTGGGTTTGTTGGCGTATAATTCTTATGCTTTAGTTTTTATCTCTAATATATAGTTTGAATTACTGTTCCTTAACCAAGATAAATCTTAAATATCTAGATCTCTTTCAATGAGTTTTGTCGCAAACTAATATTTTAGCACCCTAGTGGTCTGATTTTATTGCATTTTTTTTTCATTTTTTTTTTTCAATTACTCAGAAGTATTTATAGGCAGTTTATTTATTTACAGTTCTTATAGGAAGCTACACCCCTAAAGCTGGTTTGTCTTGCTTATTTTACTACACTTTCAAATTATAAACTAGTTTAGTTATGCAGTCGTTGTTAAACGTCATAATGCGAGTATAACGATATCAGTTGGTAACATTTGTTACGTATTGCATTATTGTCTGGATTAAAACTATATCAAACCATACGCTTAGTGTTCATTTACCACCGGCATTTTCAATACGGATTGTTTTAATTTCCTAGAAAATGTTATATACATTATATATAACAAAATATTGCGCTAATATCAATTTATATTTTTGAAGATGTTCTTCTGTATTAAAATCTAATGTAACATCATATAGATAGATTTAATTTCGGTGTCGCATATGTACATACATGAATAAAACACATGTTGCATAATTACAAGTTAAATATACATGTATGGGCATTCTATCAATACCAACGATAACACAAAAAAAGAAACATATCACCTCTTCGTTCCACTATGGTCCATATTACTGATGGTATGACACTAGATTTGTACAAAGTATTGATACTTTTCGAATATTCAGTTCAGTTAAGTTCTTTATTAGTAATCTAGGCCTCCGACCCACACACATTACACATATACAATAATATACCAAACCATTTACACCCGATTTGGAATTTAAGTAACTATGTATTATAGTAAATACAATTCAAGTACAAAGACATAAACAGAAATAACATGACCATATATTTTGACAAATTGGTTCATTATTATGACAGCATAGTAAAACTATATGGTTTCATTTGAACATTATCAGTACACTTCAATTTTGAATTGTTCAGGTAGAATGACCGCCCTTGAACTCACAATGCGACTTTTTATTGCTTAAGATAAATTAAATGTCAAGTAAACAATCGCTTGTGGGTCCTCAATTCCAATATTTGTCCACACGTTGTTTGTTTTAATAGTCCAAGGAAAATTAGCAAGATATGGTTACACAATAGATAATATTGTTCACATTTACTTGCCAACATAGTTTGCTTTATGTTATGTATGATATGTATATGGTAATGGTTTGATATTGTAATGAATAATAGAAAGGCGTATCTGTGTATTCATATTGTTGTTGTTGTTGTTGATTAGTTTCTATCGTCGCATTCAACAACTTTCAGTAATATTGATACGATGTGTACTGCAAACAGTATTTTAAGCGCTGCCATACTGGAGTATCATGCCACTGACACATGGTATGATATCCCACCCCGTAACATAAAACTGACGCCGGTAGACCAGACCTAGAACTATCCTCAAAATGCTGAGCGCCAAACGAGGTAGCTTCTAGTACCAAGTATTTGGTATGATCCGGCCAGGGAGATAACCCACCATCTTCAGTTCGCAAGGCAAATGCTCTCCCACTAGACCAACGCCGCGGGCAGTTACTTCAAAGGATATTGATATCAATACACAATTTTAAATACACAATTCAATATACAAATAATAGCTGTACACGGTTACAAACTATAAAATAGTACACTGTAAACTATCATCGTTACGTGTATTTTCAAATGTTTGCTAAGGATATGAAATGATGTACAACTAAACGAGAAGGGGTGTGTTTCTAAATATTAAATTACATTTGA
Source organism: Panopea generosa (assembly GCA_029582155.1). Lineage (NCBI taxonomy): Eukaryota > Metazoa > Mollusca > Bivalvia > Adapedonta > Hiatellidae > Panopea > Panopea generosa. Next base: position 28,184,862 of record CM055911.1, on the reverse strand, counting down.
ATATGTTTACAACAAAAGTTATGCTTATTTAACACAAATATGTGTTTTACACATAAACTGCGCATTTCATTTTGAAATATCATGTTCGAGTGGATAAACGAAACGCAATCATACCGGGTATTTATCTGCAATCTGGAACAAATAACAGGGTGTTCGATTACTAGCGTACGTGAGAGACGACACACAGGGCGGACGTGACATAATATGTTTGTGTCTTAACTACTTTTAGTAACAAACCATTATCTTATCATGTATTTTACAAAAAAACTACCCTGATGGGATTTATAAATTACACTATGGTGCTGTATTTCAGCTATCGTCTAATTTAATTTTTGTTTAACCAATTTCAGATTATATTTGACATAGCCAGTTTCATTGGCGGAGGAAGGGTGTATCTGATTACAACTACTGTCATTCCGCAAGTAATTGGCAAACTTTTATCACAGGAGTTTTTGGACAGAGTGGAGCTTTAACCTGCAATCTCGGCGATGACAGGTAAGTGATCTTGACACGGCGCCTTCGGCCACTCGGTTATTGAGGACCCTGCTCTCATTCAAGAACTAAAGCAGAATGGACGACAGCAAAAGTTACACATATTTCATGAAGAGAGACAGGACATTTGCGGCTAACTATCGCCCAGTTCACATGCATTCGTTATTAAGGTCTTGAGTACATTTTACCTTTAAACTTAGCGCCTGAGCGAAAACAACATACCATATACCATGTAACATAGTTTTATCGAAAGGAGATCAGGTGATACACCACTTGTTATCACTGTAGATCAATTGGCGAAACGTTGCAGCTATGGTACTGACCACACCATCTCAGACTTCAAGCATTTGACAAGGCTAACCATGATAAACTTGTCCTCAAATTTAAATCCTATGGAGTGAATGTAACCCCTTACTTTTGATAAAAATGTTTCTCAATGACCGGATACAGACTGTGTTATTGAGTGTTAGAAATCCGAAAAATCGAAGTCATTTAAAAGTAACTGCCTGCCTGTCTGGCTGGGTGGCTGACTGGCTGGCTCGCTCCTCGCTCACTCACTCACATTTATATTTAAATACTCGTATCCATTAGCCTCGACCGCGCCCTACCTATCTAATCAAAAATTGTGTAGCCATTTAGAAACAGTTATAATTTGTTACGTTGGTTTGATTAGTTTTTATTCGTTTTGCATGGATATTATACATATAATGACATGCATATTAACCTAGTAGCAGCACTATTGATGAAATACATTTAGAATGCACTCGAACATTATCAGTAACATGTCCATGTAAGGTCATAGAGAAACTTCGAACTACACTCGTCACTCGGCATATAACGGACACTTACCTCTAAATATATATTATGTGTTACAACGTGCCTTACTGTACCGGTGACAACTGCCTGTCGAGTTTTGCAGGTGCAATACATGCGAGGCGTCTTCATACAGTTGTTAAGTAGGACTGGTTATTATCTCCCTATTTCACATTTTAGTTTTATCTTCAACGATATTGGACAGTGGATCTGTCCGAAGTAGTCAGTTTCGGGAAGAAATCGTTCTTATATCGAGATTTTGTTTTATGGAACATATTTTCTTCTCAGAGTATGAGAGATACTGGTAAGCAAAATATTTTTAAAAAGGTCGTAAAAACACAAGTTGGTTCTCTAACTATCTATTAGTATAACGTTAAATACTCCGTGGTGGTATGTTATTCACCCACTCCAGTAACTCCGTAGTGATTGGTTATTTAACCACTCTAGTCATTCCGTGGTGACTGGTTATTCAACTATTCCACTCACTCCGTGGTGATTGGTTATTCAGCCATTCTAGTTACTCCATGGTGATTTGTTATTCAACAATTCAAGCCACTCCATGGTGATTTGTTATTCAACTATTCAAGTCACTCTGTGGTGATTGGTTATTGAACCACTTCACTCACTCCGTGGTGATTGGTTATTCAGCCATACCAGTCATTCCATGGTGATTTGTTATTCAACAATTCAAGTCACTCCGTGGTGATTGGTTATTGAAAGACTCCAGACACTCCGTGGTGAATGGTTATTCAACAATTCCACTCACTTCGTGTTGATTGGTTATTCAATAATTCAAGTCACTCCGTGGTAATTGACTATTCAACCATTCCTATCACTCAGTGGTGATTGGTTGTTGAACCACTCCAGTCACTTCGTCGTGATTGGTTTTTCAACCTTTAAATTCACAAAGTAGTGATTTGTTATTCAACCATTCCGCTAACTTCTTGGTGATTGGTTATTTAACCATTCCACTCACAAAGTAGTGATTGGTTATTCAACCATTCAGCTCATTCCTTGGTGATTGGTTATTCAACCACTCCACTCACTCAGTAGTGATTGGTTATTCAACCATTCAGTGGTGATTGGTTATTCAACCACTCTAGTCATTCCGTGGTGATTGGTTATTCAACCACTCTAGTCATTCAGTGGTGATTGGTTATTCAACAATTCATGTCACTCCGTGGTGACTGGTTATTGAACCACTCAAGTCACTCCGTGGTGAATGGATTTAACCATTCCACTCACTTTGTGTTGATTGGTTATTTAACCATTCAACTCACTCCGTTGTGATTCGTTACAATAACTCCGTGCTAATAGGGGTTTTAACCACTCCAATTACTATGTGGTGATAGGTTTCTAACCACTACAATTACACTGTAGTGATAGGTTTTTAGCCACTCCAATAACTTCATGGTGATAGGTTTTTAACAACTCTAATTACTCCGTGGTAAAAGGGGTTTTAACCACTCCAATTACTCTGAAGTGATAGGTTTTTAGCCAATCTAATTACTCCTTGGTAATAGGGGTTTTAACCAGTCTAATTACTCCGTGGTGATAGGGGTTTTAACCACTCTAATTACTCCGTGGTAATACAGGATTTAACCACTCCAATAACTCCGTGGTGATAGGTTTTTAACGACTGTAATTACTCGGTGGTAATAGGGGTTTTAATTACTCCGTGGTGATATGTTTTAAACCACTCTAATTACTCCGTGGTAAAAAGGGGTTTTAACCACTCCAATGACTCTGTAATGATAGTTTTTTAACCAATCTAATTACTACGTGGTGATAGGATTTTTAACAACTCTAATTACTCCCTGGTACAGACCCTAAACCGCTCAAGTACCCCAATTGCACGCAAACGGAGTGCACTCAGAGCGTAAGCGGAGCGCGAGCGTAGCGCAGATTGAGCGTTGACGGAGCGGACCTGGACCGTAAGCAAACGCTGGATTTTGAATAATAAACGCACTCCTGAACGCATGAAATAGATCGAGTGCACTCAAACACGCTGAATGCACTCAAATACGCTAAGTGCACTTAGATGCGCAGTATATGCAGTATACGCTAGACACTGTAAGATTACTGATAATAGAACTATTCGTGCGCTACTTAGTGCACCCGTTCATTCGGATACACTTTTTTCATTATTTGATCGTGAAATCGATACTTAAAATCGAGATAACAACGATATTTTCTTTCACATAAATATAAACCATGTACTTTATTGAAATGTTTTATTGTAAAATGCATGGTAAAACTTATTTTGGTCAACAATTTATCAATTATAACATAAATATCAATATTTAGATGATCAATACAATAATGTTTAAAATACCTATTATACAATAGACAATACATCAATGGTTATCTACGGTTTGAAGACTAATTTAGTTGCATGTTTAAGCATGATTTGGTTTGCGCAACAAAAATATAAATAATTATATATATTGTGTAAATAACAATTCGAGAAGATGTAATATGAATTCACTATTTGCGGTGTTATTTCGATATAAATTAGTTATAGAACATACAAAACATGTACTTTATTTCGATTTAAGCGTATACTGCTCCAATTACAAACATATCAAAGCATGCGTGAATCATACAAAACATAGATATGCAGAAAATTATATGATTATGATTCTATTTGTTAGGGTATTTCGGCAAAATAAAAATGACTAATTTTCAATTTAATATAGTTACACTGAGTTTGTGCTTAAGTGTGAACAAATCTACGTAAAACTGTTATATTGCAATTAAAGTGGAAATATTTTACTCGTGTGTACATCTCATTAAAATAATAGTAATAAATTAATTGTATTCTAAAATATAAAGTGGGTCAGTAGTATAGCGGATAGGGTGCTGGCTTCAGACGGCAGAGGTCGCGAGTTTGACCCAGGCTCTACCCGACCTCTCGGAACACAATTCAGTACCAGATCTAATAAGGGAATGTACTGGAGAATGCATAAGCTCCGAGCTTACTTCACAATCAAGCTAAATTAAATTAATGTAAAATAAATGTATGTATGCCAAATTAACACGACAGACCGAAATACCACATTAGACACAGAAAATAAAAACTAGTAAACGTAAATTTCTAGGTGACATTTTTGAGGTTGTGATTTTATATTGACTAAAGAACAGCTTTTAATCATGAGGAAGGTTTAAATAAACAAAAAAGAACATTTATTCACTGCCTATAAAATAGTAAATATATATTTCCCGCTTTCCTACAAAATCGATACGCCTGATCACGTGCACGTAAGTACGTAACAATTAAGCCATTATAAAAGCTGTGAAATGCGCAACAAGTAAGAAATGACAACAACAATAATAATAATAATAATAATAATAATAAAGAAGAAAAAATACTCAGATAATAATAATATAATAATATAATAATAAAGTAATGCAGCAATAATAATAATATAATATTAATAATAATAGTAATAAATAATAATAAAATATATAGTAGATATTAATAATTATGAGGATAATAATAATATTATAAAAAATCTGCATATTTTAGTATTGATTTTGACTATATATTTCGTATCCAATCACATGCCGCGGGTTAAATAAAGATTAATTCATCTAACACAAATTATAATAAAAATGAAAATTACACACCGGCAGGGTTCTTCGTGATCAATGGACCGATAAATCACCAATTAACTATTTATTGACACACATGGGTTCTCACCATGGGTATCTGTTTTGATGATTGCCATGCAACTCTGCCTTCATAATAGTAATTAAATTGTTTTATTAATTGTGAACGACTGACCAGATGCACGTACCCACGTATCCAATATAAAAGCTGTGACAAATCAATAAGTCAATATGTATATTATATTAATAGCTCCAATGATAATAATATTTAAAAAATAAAACAAATACTGAAAGTAAAAAATGATACAAATAAAATACTACATTTTTACAAGGAATTATTTAGAGACATGTCTTTAATTTTTATAAGACTAAGTTTTAAAATTGTAGGATTGTTTTATTTTTTAAATTAACAATTCTGATCTGTTTTGCAAGTATATTTATATATACATAATGATAACGAAAATAATTATAAAAACTTAAAATATCAGAATACCTTTTTTAAGTTTAGTGAAGCTACATTTGGACCCAAATCGAGAAAAACACTACAAGATTATTATTTTTCAAACATCATTTATTATAATGTCGAATTGCACCGCACGGATTATAATAAATTTTTCATCACCCATGCAGTGCATATTATTGATTATAAAGCTTATTTTAGTTTGAACATTAACAAAACCAGTGATATATCCACATGTTGTTAAGTCACTGCTTACACTGAGCAGATTTTTGGATTATTATAAGAGCTATGTGGTATTATTATTAACAGTATGGCATTATTAATTAAATTTAATTGTTAATAACAATATATTTAGTTTATGTAGATGATGTATATGTAAATTTTGTGGACAAACTTTATTGATTTCCTGTAACAAACGGCTTACGGTATATCAAAGAAGATACTGACGCAAACACATGTCGGTCTGGATAACAGAAGCCGGTATAACGTGCGATATTCTTTGATCACCCAGACTACTGATCAAATATCAAAACATAGACAATTCCGTTAAACATACCTACTATCGATACTAGTTCAACCTTTCGCCCAGCGGGTGTTATAATATGTAGACAAACAATCGGATTATGAATTAATTTACCTTGACTAAATCCCATGGATACATTTTATTGCTCCATTGGAACAGATTAAATTAAAAAGTCAATATAGAATCATTTTAAAGAGTTGAGATGTTGCGATTGGTTATGGGCCGGAAACCGAACAGAGCGAACTGATCGTTGAGTGAACGCTGAACGAAGCGAACGCTAAGAGGAGTATTAAATAGAGCACTCAGCTATACAGCGCTCGTGAGCGAATACTTGCGTTTGTGAGTCCATTACATCGAGTGCACGCAAACAGAGCGCGAACTAAGCACGAACGAAGCGCGAACGGAATGCAAACTGAGCGCAAACGGAGTGAAATTATGGGGAACTTGAGCAGTTTAGGGTCTGTAATAGGGGTTTTAACCACTCTAATTACTTAATATCTCCGTGGTGATAGGTTTTTAACGACTGTAACTACTCCTTGGTAATAGGGGTTTTAGCATCTCCAATAACTCCGTGATGATATGTTTTTAACGACTGTAATTACTTCCCGGTAATAGGGGTTTTAACAACTCTAATTACTCCGTGGTGATAGGGGTTTTAACCACTCTAATTACTCCGTGGAGATAGTTTTTTAACAACTCTAATTACTCCGTGGTAATAGGGATTTTAACCACTCCAATAACTCCGTGGTGATAGGTTTTTAACAACCCTAATTACTCCGTGGTGATAGGGTTTTTAACCAATCTAATTACTCCGTGGTAATAGGTGTTTTAACCACTCTAATTACTCCGTGGTGATAGTTTTTTTAACCACTCTAATTATTCCGTGGTAATAGGAGTTTTAACCACTCTAATTATTACGTGGTAATAGGTTTTTTAACCACTCTAATTACTTCGTGGTAATAGGAGTTTCAACCGTTCTTATTACTCCGTGGTGTTAGTTTTTTTTAAACCACTTTAATTACTCCGTGGTAATAAGGGTTTTAACCTCTCCAATTACTCCGTGGTGATAGGTTTTTTAACCACTCTAATTACTCCGTGGTAATAGGAGTTTTAACCATTCCAATAACTCCGTGGTGATATTTTTTAACCACTCTAGTTACTCTGTGGTGATAGGTTTTTTAACCACTCTAATTACTCCGTCGTAATAGGAGTTTTAACCACTCTAATAATTCCGTGGTGATAGATTTTTTTAAACACTCTAATTACTCGGTGGTAATAGGGGTTTTAACCAGTCTAATTACTCCGTGGTGATATGTTTTTTAACCGTTCTTATTATTCCGTGGTGATAGGTTTTTTAACAACTGCAATTACTTTGTGTTGATACGTTTGTCAACCATTCCGATAACTCCGTGGTGATATTTTTTAACCACTCTAATTACTCTTTGGTGATAGTTTCATTAACCACTCTTATTACCCCGTGGTGATATGTTTTTTAACCACTCTCATTTTTCTGTGGTGATAGATTTGTCAACCATTCCGATAAGTCCTTTGCGATATGTTTTGTAAACAATTTAATTACATGTACTCCGTATTGAAAGGTTTTTTAACCACTCCAATTTCTCCATGGTGATATGTTTTTTAACCACTCTAATTACTCTGTAGTGATAGATTTGTCAACCATTCCGATAACTCCGTGGTGATATGTTTTTTAACCACTCTAATTACTCTGTGGTGATTGTTTTTTTAACAACTCTAATTACTCCGTGGTGATATGTTTTTTTAACCACTCTATGAACTCTGTGGTGATAAGTTTGTCAATCATTCCGATAATTCCGTGGTGATATGTTTTTAACCACTCTAATTACTCTGTGGTGATAGGTTTGTCAACAATTCCGATAATTCCGTGGTGATTTTTTTTTTAACGACTCTAATTACTTCGTCGTAATAGGGGTTTGAAACACTCTCATTACTCAGTGGTGATAGTTTTTTTAACAACTCTAATTACTCGGTGGTGTTAGGTATTTAAACATTCTAATTACTCTGTGGTGATAGGTTTGTCAATCATTCCGATAACTCCGTTGTGATATTTTTTTTAATCTTTGTATTTACTCCATGGTGATAGGTTTGTCAACCATTCTAATAACTCTGTGGTGATATGTTTTTTTACCACTCCAATAAATCCGTGGTGATAGATTTTTTAACGACTCTAATTACTCCGTTGTGATAGGTTTTTAACCACTCTAATTACTCTGTGGTGACAGGCTTGTCCACCATTCCGTTAACTCCGTGGTGATATCTTTTTTAATCAATCCAATAACTCCGTATTGATATGTTTTTAAGCTTTCAAATTACTCCGTTGTAATAAGTTTTTTAATCACTCTAATTACTCCGTCGTGATAGGTTTTTAACCACTCTAATTACTCTGACAAGATAGGATTTTAACCACTTTAATTACTCCGTGGTGATAGGTTATTTACCACTCCAATTAATCCGTGGTGATATGGTTTTTAACAACTCTAATTACTCCATGGTGATAGGTTTTTCAATCACTCTAATTATACCGTGGTAATAAGGGTTATAACAACTCTAATTACTCCGTGGTGATAGTTTTTTTTAAAAAACTCTAATTACTCCATGGTGACAGTTTTTTTTTAACCACTCTAATGACTCCTTGGTGATAGTTTTTTAAACACTCTAATTACTCCGTGGTAATAGTGTTTTAACCACTCTAATTACTCCGTGGTGATATGTTTTTTAGCCATTCTAATTACTCTGTGGTGATAGGTTTGTCAACCATTCCGATAATCCCGTGGTGATATTTTTTAACCACTCTTATTACTCTGTGGTGATAGTTTTATTAACCACTCTTATTACCCCGTGGTGATATGTTTTTTAACCACTATAATTTTTCTGTGGTGATAGGTTTGTCAACCATTCCGATAAGTCCGTGGCGATATGTTTTATAACCAATTTAATTGCTCCGTATTGATAGATTTTTTAACCACTCTAATTAATCTGTGGTGATAGATTTGTCAACCATTCCGGTAGCTCCTTGGTGATATGTTTTTAACCACTCTTATAACTCTGTGGTGATAGGGTTTTTTTAACCACTCTAATTACTCCGTGGTGATATGTTTTTTAACCAATCTATATACTCTGTGGTGAGAGGTTTTTCAATCATTCCGATAACTCCGTGGTGATATGTTTTTTAACCACACTAATTACTCTGTGGTGATATGTTTGTCAACCATTACGATAACTACGTGGTGATATGTTTTTAAACCACTTTAGTTACTCTGTGGTTATAGGTTTGTCAACTATTCCGATAACTCCGTGGTGATATTTTTTTAACCACTCTAATAACTTCGTGGTAATAGCGGTTTTAAACACTATAATTACGCAGTGGTGATAGGTTTTTTAACGACTCTAATTACTCCGTGGTGATAGGTTTTAAACGATTCTAATTACTCTGTGGTGATAGGTTTGTCAACCATTCCGATAACTCCTAGGTGAAATGTTTTTTAACCACTGTAATTAGTCCGTGGTGATAGTTTTTTAACAAACTCAATAACTCCTTGTTGTTCTGTTTTTTAAACACTCTAATTACTCTGCGGTGATAGATTTGTCAACCATTCCGATAACTCCGTGGTGATATGTTTTTTAATCACTCTAATTACTCTGTGGTGATAGGTTTGTCAACCATTCCGATAACTCCGTTCTGATATGTTTTTAAACCTCTCTAGTTACTCCATGGTGATAGGTTTGTCAACCATTCTAATAACTCTGTGGTGATATGTTTTTTAAAGACTCTAATTACCCCGTTGTGATAGGTTTTTAACCACTCTAATTACTCTGTGGTGATAGGCTTGTCCACCATCCCGTTAACTCCGTGGTGATATTTTTTTTAATCAATCCAATAACTCCGTAGTGATATGTTTTTAAGCTTTCAAATTACTCCGTTGTAATAAGTTTTTTAATCACTCTAATTACTCCGTCGTGATAGGTTTTTAACCACTCTAATTACCCTGATGAGATAAGTTTTTAACCACTTTATTTACTCTGTGTTGATAGGTTTTTAACCACTTTAATTAATCCATGATGATATGTTTTTTAGCCACTCTAATTACTCCAGGGTGATAGGTTTTTCAATCACTCTAATTACTCTGTGGTGATAGATTTGTCAACCATTCCGATTACTCCGTGGTGATATGTTTTTTAACCACTCTAATTACTCTGTGGTGTTAGGTTTGTCAACCATTCCGATAACTCCGTTCTGATATGTTTTTTAACCTCTCTAGTTACTCTGTGGTGATAGTTTTGTCAACCATTCTAACAACTCTGTGGTGATATGTTTTATAACGACTCTAATTACTCCGTTGTGATAGGTTTTTAACCACTCTAATTACTCTGTGGTGATAGGCTTGTCCACTGTTCTGTTAACTCCGTGGTGATATGTTTTTTAATCATCCAATAACTCCGTAGCGATATTTTTTTAAGCTTTCAAATTACTCCGTTGTAATCAGTTTTTTAATCACTCTAATTACTCTCTCGTTATAGATTTTTTAACCACTCTAATTACCCGGAGGAGATAAGTTTTTAATCACTTTAATTACTCCGTGGTGGTAAGTTTTTAACCACTCCAATTAATCCGTGGTGATATGTTTTTTAGCCACTCTAATTACACCGTGGTGATAGGTTTTTAAAACACTCTAATTACTCCGTGGTGATAGGTTTTTTAACCACTATAATGACTCCGTGGTGATATGTTTTTAACCACTCTAATTACTCCGGGGTGATAGTTTTTTTAATTGCTCTAATTACTCCGTGGTGATATGTTTTTTAACCACTCTGATTTCTCTGTGGTGATAGGTTTGTCAACCATTCCGATAATTCCGTGGTGATATTTTTTATCCAATCTAATTACTCTGTGGTGATAGTTTCATTAACCACTTTAGTTACTCCGTGGTGACAGGATTTTTAAACATTCTAATTACTCAGTGGTGATAGGTTTGTCAACCATTCCGACAACTCTGTGATAACATGTTTTAAACCACTCCAATAACTCCGTGGTGATCGGTTTTTTATCCACTCTAATGACTCCGTGGTAATAGTGTTTTAACCACTCTAATAACTCCGTGGTGATATGTTTTTTAACCACTCTGATTTCTCTGTGATGATAGGTTTGTCAACGATTCCGATAATTCCGTGGTGATATTTTTTATCCACTCTAATTACTCTGTGGTGATAGTTTCATTAACCACTTTAGTTACTCCGTGGTGACAGGTTTTATAAACATTCTAATTACTCCTTGGTGATAGGTTTGTCAACCATTCCGACAACTCTGTGATAACATGTTTTAAACCACTCCAATAACTCCGTGGTGATAGGTTTTTTATCAACTCTAATTACTCCGTGGTGATATGTTTTTAACCACTCTAATTACTCCGTGGTGGTAAGTTTTTAACCACTCCAATTAATTCGTGGTGATATGTTTTTTAGCCACTCTAATTACACCGTGGTGATAGGTTTTTTAAACACTCTAATCACTCTGTGGTGATAGGTTTTATAACCACTATAATGACTCCGTGGTGATATGTTTTTAACCACTCTAATTACTCCGGGGTGATAGTTTTTTTAATCGCTCTAATTACTCCGTGGTGATATGTTTTTTAACCACTCTGATTTCTCTGTGGTGATAGGTTTGTCAACCATTCCGATAATTCCGTGGTGATATTTTTAATCCAATCTAATTACTCTGTGGTGATAGTTTCATTAACCACTTTAGTTACTCCGTGGTGACAGGTTTTTTAAACATTCTAATTACTCCGTGGTGATAGGTTTGTCAACCATTCCGACAACTCTGTGATAACATGTTTTAAACCACTCCAATAACTCCGTGGTGATCGGTTTTTTATCCACTCTAATTACTCCGTGGTAATAGTGTTTTAACCACTCTAATAACTCCGTGGTGATATGTTTTTTAACCACTCTGATTTCTCTGTGGTGATAGGTTTGTCAACGATTCCGATAATTCCGTGGTGATATTTTTTATCCACTCTAATTACTCTGTGGTGATAGTTTCATTAACCACTTAAGTTACTCCGTCGTGACAGGTTTTTTAAACATTCTAATTACTCCTTGGTGACAGGTTTGTCAACCATTCCGACAACTCTGTGATAACATGTTTTAAACCACTCCAATAACTCCGTGGTGATAGGTTTTTTATCCACTCTAATTACTCCGTGGTGATATGTTTTTAACCACTCTAATTACTCCGTGGTGATAGGTTTTTTAATCACTCTAATTACTCCGTGGTGATATGTTTTTAACCACTCTAATTACTCTGGGGTGATAGGTTTTTTAATCACTCTAATTACTCCGTGGTGATATGTTTTTAACCACTCTAATTACTCCTGGGTGATTGGTTTTTTAATCGTTCTAATTACTCCGTGGTGATAGGTTTTTTAACCACTCTAATTACTCCGTGGTGATAGGCTGTTGACCACTCTAATTACTCCTTGGTGATAGGTTTTTAACCACTCTAATTACTCCGTGGTGATATGTTTTTAACCATTCTAATTTCTCCGTGGTGATAGGTGTTATAATCACTCTAATTACTCCGTGGTGATAGGTTTTTAACCACTCCAATTAATCCGTAGTGATTTGTTTTTTAACAACTGCAATAACTCAGTGGTGATATGATATTTAAACCAATCTAATTACTCCGTGGTCATAGGTTTTTTAATCTCTCTAATTACTCCGTGGTGACAGGTTTTTAACCACTCTAATTACTCCATAATGATATGTGTTTTAACAACTCTAATTACTCCGTGATGATAATTTTTTTTAACTACTCTAATTACTCTGTGGTAAATTTGTTTTCAACCATTCCGATAACTCCGTGGTTATATGTTTTTTTTTAATCTCTCTAATTACCACTATAATAACTCTGTTGTGATAGGTTTTTTAACCACTCTAATTACTCTGTGGTTTTAACAACTGCAATAACTCAGTGGTGATATGATATTTAAACCAATCTAATTACTCCGTGGTCATAGGTTTTTTAATCTCTCTAATTACTCCGTGGTGACAGGTTTTTAACCACTCTAATTACTCCATAATGATATGTGTTTTAACAACTCTAATCACTCCGTGATGAAAATTTTTTTTAACTACTCTAATTACTCTGTGGTAAATTTGTTTTCAACCATTCCGATAACTCCGTGGTTATATGGTTTTTTTTAATCTCTCTAATTACCACTATAATAACTCTGTTGTGATAGGTTTTTTAACCACTCTAATTACTCTGTGGTGATAGGATTGTCAACCATTCCAATAATTCCGTTGTGATATGTTTTTTAACCACTCTAATTACTCTGTGGTGATAGGTTTTTTAACAACTCTAATTACTCCATGGTAATAGTTTATTAACCACTCTAATAACTCGATGGTGATAGGTTTTTTAACAACTCTAATTAATCCATGGTAATAGTTTTTTAACCACTCTAATAACTCGATGGTGATAGGTTTTCAACCACTCTAATAACTCTGTGGTGATAGGTTTATCAACCACTCTAATAACTCTAAATACTCTGTGGTGATAGGTATTTTAACCATTCTAATTACTCCGTGGTGATAGTTTTTTAACCACTCTAATCATTCGGTGGTGATAGGTTTTCAACCACTCTAATAACTCTGTGGTGATAAGCTTTAACCGCTCTAATAACTCTGTTGCGATAGGTTTTCAACCACTCTAATAACTTGGTGGTGATAGGTTTTAACCACTCGATTTACTCGGTGTTAATAGGTTTTCAACCACTCTAATAACTTTGTGGTTATAGGTTTTAACCACTCTAATAACTCTAAATACTCTGTGGTGATAGGTTTTCAACCACTCTAATAACTTTGTGGTGATAGGTTTTAACCACTCGATTTACTCGGTGTTAATAGGTTTTCAACCACTCTAATAACTTTGTGGTTATAGGTTTTAACCACTCTAATAACTCTAAATACTCTGTGGTGATAGGTTTTCAACCACTCTAATAACTTTGTGGTGATAGGTTTGCCAATCATTCCGACAACTCTGTGGTAATATGTTTTTTAACCACTCTAATAACTCAGTGGTGATAGATCATTAATCACTTTAATTACTTGTTGGTGATAGGTTTACTAACCACTCTAAATTTTCCTTGGTGATAGGTTTTTTAATCTGTCTAATTACTCCGTGGTGACATGTTTTTAATCACTTTAATTACTCTGTGGTGATATGTTTTTTAACCACTCCAATAACTCCGTGGTGATTTGTTTTTTAACAACTCTAATTACTCTGTGGTAATAGGTTTTTCAACCATTCCGATATCTCCGTGGTTATATGTTTTTTTAATCTCTCTAATTACTCCATGGTTATAGGTTTTTTAACCACTATAATTACTCAGTTGTGATATGTTTTTTAACCACTCTAATTACTCTGTGGTGATAGGATTGTCAACGATTCCGATAACTCCGTGGTGATATGTTTTTTAAAGACTCTAATTACCCCGTTGTGATAGATTTGTCAACCGTTACGACAACTCTGTGGTAATATGTTTTAAACCACTCCAATTACTCCGTGGTGATAGTTTTTTTTACGACTCTAATTACTCCGTGGTGATACGTTTTTTAACCACTCTAATAACTCTGTGGTGATAGGTTTGCCAACCATTCCGACAACTCTGTGATAATATGTTTTAAACCACTCCAATAACTCCGTGGTGATAGTTTTTTATCCACTCTAATAACTCGGTGGTGATAGGTTTTTAACCACTCTAATAACTCGGTAGTGATAGGTTTGTCAACAATTCCGACAACTCTGAGGTAAGATATTTTAAACCACTCCAATAACTCCGTGGTGATATTTTTTTAACCACTCTAATTACACCGTGTTGGTAGGTTTTTTAATCACTGTAATTACTCCGTTGTGATAGGTTTTTTACTACTCCTATTATTCCGTAGTGATTTGTTTTTTAACCACTCCAATAACTCCATGGTGATATGTTTTTAAACATTCTGATTACTCTGTGGTGATAGGTTTGTCTACTATTCCGATAACTCCGTGGTGATATGTTTTTTAACCACTCTAGTTACTCTGTGGTGATAGGTGTTTTAACCACTCTAATTATTCCGTGGTGATATGTTTTTAACAACTCTAGTTACTCTATGGTGATAGGTTTTTTAACCACTCTAATTACACCGTGGTGAAATGTTTGTCAACCATTCCGATAACTCTGTGGTATTATGATTTAAACCACTCCAATAACTCCGTGGTGATAGTTTTTTTAACCACTATAATTACTGCGTGGTGATATGTTTTTTAACCACTCTAATTACTACGTGGTGATAGGTTTTTAACCACTCTAATAACTCCGTGGTGATATGTTTTTCTACCATTCCTATAACTCCGTGGTTATATGTTTTTTGAATCTCTCTAATTACTCCATGGTTATAGGTTTTTAACCACTATAATTACTCTGTTGTGATATGTATTTTAACCACTCTAATTACTCAGTGGTGATAAGTTTGTCAACCATTCCGATAACTCAGTGGTGATATGTTTTTTAACTACTCTAATTACACTGTGGGGATATGTTTTTTAACCATTCTAATTACTCCGTGATAATATGTTTTTTAATTACTCTGTGGTGATAGTTTTGTCAACCATTCCGATAACCCTGTGGTGATATGTTTTTTAACAACTCTAATTACACTTTGGTGATAGGTTTGTCAACCATTCTAATTTCTCCGTGGTGATATGTTTTTTAACCAGTCTAATTACTCAGTGGTGATATGTTTTTAACCTCTCTAATTTCTCTGTAGTGATAGTTTTTTCAACCATTTCGATAACTCCGTGGTAATATGTTTTTTAACCACTCTAATTACTCCGTGGTGATAGGTTTTTTAACCACTCTATATACTCTGTGGTGATCAGTTTGTCAACTATTCAGATTACTCTGTGGTGATATGTTTTTATCCACTATAATTACTCCGTGGTGATAGTTTTTTCAACCACTCTAATTACTCTGTGGTGATAGGTTTGTCAACCATTCCTATAACTCTGTGGTGATATGTTTTTTAACCACTCTAATTATACTGTGGTGATAGCTTTGTCAACCATTTCAATTACTCCGTGGTGATGTTTTTTTACCACTTTAATTACTCCGTGGTGATATGTTTTTTTAATTACTCTAATAACTTTGTGGTGATAGGTTTTTAAAACACTCTTATTACTCTAGATGATATGTTTTTAATTGCTCTGTGGTTTTGTCAACCATTCCGATAACTCTGTGGTGGTATGTATTTTAATCGCTCTAATTACTCTGTGGTGATAGGTTTGTCAATCATTCCAATTACTCTGTGGTGATATATTTTTAACCTTTCTAATTGCTCTGTGGTAATATGTTTTTTAATTACTCTGAACTTATATGTTTGTCAACCATTCCGATAACTCCTAGGTGATTTTTTTTAACCATTTTAGTTACTCCGTGGTGATATGTTTTTTAACCACTCTAATTACTTTGTGGTGATAGGTTTTTCAACCATTCCGATAACTCCGTAGTGATATGTAATTTAACCACTCTAATTACTTCGTGGTGACATGTTTTTTACCACTCTAATTAGTCTGTGGTGATATATTTTAACCACTCTAATTTCTCTGTAGTGATAGTTTTTTCAACCATTCCGATAACTCCGTGGTGATTTATTTTTTTACCACTCTAATTACTCCGTGGTAATAGGTTTTTTAACCACTCTATATACTCTGTGGTGATAAGTTTGTCAACTATTCAGATTAGTCTGTGGTGATATGTTTTATCCACTCTAATTACTCTGTGGTGATATGTTTTACAACCACTCTAATTACTCCGTGGTGATAGGGTTTTTAACCACTCTAATTACTCTGTGGTGATAGGTTTGTCAACCATTCCTATAACTCTGTGGTGATAAGTTTGTCAACTATTCAGATTACTCCGTGGCGATATGTTTTTTATCCACTCTAATTACTCTGTGGTGATATTTTTTAATCACTTTATTTACTCCGTGGTGATAGGTTTTTAACCACTCTATTTACTCCGTGGTGATAGGTTTTTTAACCAGTCTAATTACTCTGTGGTGATATGTTTTTTGACCATTTTAATTTCTCTGTAGGTTTGTCAAATATTCCAATTTCTCCGTGGTGATATGTTTTTTAACCACTCTAATAACTCCGTGGAGATAGGGGTTTAAACCACTCTAGTTACTCCATGGTGATATGTTTTTTAACCACTCTAATTACTCAGTGGTGATAGGTTTGTCAACCATTCCGATAACTCCCTGGTGATATGTTTTTTAACCACTCTATTACTCTGTTGTGATATGTTTTTTAACCACTCTATTACTCTGTTGTGATATGTTTTTTAACCACTCTAATTACTCCGTGGTGATATGTTTTTTAACCTCTCTAATTGCTCAGTGGTGATAGGTGTTTTAACCACTCTAATTACTCTGTGGTGATAGGTTTGTCAACCATTCCAATTACTCCGTGGTGATATGTTTTTTAACCACTCTAATTACTCCGTGATGATATGTGTTTTAATTACTCTGTGGTGATAGTTTTGTCAACCATTCCGATAACTCTGTGGTGATATGTTTTTTAATCACTCTAATTACTTTGTGATGATAGGTTTGTCAACCATTCCAATTACTCCGTGGTGATATGTTTTTAACCTCTCTAATTGCTCTGTGGTAATATGTTTTTTTATTACTCTGAGCTGATATGTTTGTCAACCATTCCGATAACTCCTAGGTGATATTTTTAACCACTTTAGTTACTCTGTGGTGATATGTTTTTTAATTACTCTAATTACTCCGTGGTGAAAGGTTTTTAACCACTCAAATTACTCCGTGGTGATAGTTTTTTAAATCTTAATATGAGTAATTAAGTATACTCTGTGGTGATAAGTTTGTCAACTATTCAGATTAGTCTGTGGTGATATGTTTTATCCACTTGAATTACTCCGTGGTGATAGTTTTTTCAACCACTCTAATTACTCCGTGGTGATAGGGTTTTTAACCACTCTAATTACTCTGTGGTGATAGTTTTGTCAACCATTCCGATAACTCTGTGGTGATATGTTTTTTAATCACTCTAATTACTCTGTGATGATAGGTTTGTCAACCATTCCAATTACTCCGTGGTGATATGTTTTTAACCTCTCTCATTGCTCTGTGGTAATATGTTTTTTAATTACTCTGAGCTGATATGTTTGTCAACCATTCCGATAACTCCTAGGTGATATTTTTTTTAACAACTTTAATTACTCCGTGGTGATATGTTTTTTAGATACTCTAATTACTCCGTGGTGAAAGGTTTTTTTTACCACTCCAATTACTCCGTGGTGATAGTTTTTTTTAATCTTAATATGATTAATTAAATGCTGAAGTATATTTTTTATCTAATCAATTGTGTAGCATTAGTACTTCTACGACTGTGTTATCACAATTTGTTGGGAATGGTTCTGTTTTGTAAAGAATTTCATTGTGCAAAGAAAACAAATATTTGTATTCCTGAGATGAATGGAAGTTACACTTACTAAAAACGTAAGTTTGCTGTTTTTTGAGTGAATACACTGACATTTATAAACTCTAAATCTGTTGATTTTCATTCTATACAAGTCCTTACTATTATGCCTGGTTTCAGTAATCAATGTGACTATATTTAATGGAAGCAGTAAGTTGCTATTATATTGAATAAATGCCAAATACACGTTTAAAATATCCCAACCAATAAAGAAAAAAAAGTAATTTTACATCTTGCTAGCACTTTGTAGTGCTGTCTCTGAAGACATTATTGAATATATTTCTAATTTCATCGTGTTTTTCGTAAAAGTACTTTGCGACAGTCCCATTTAAATGAATAAAAAAATCCAATACAAATAACATACAGATATATATTTCAATACTATAGGTATGGCACTTTTATAGTTATATTTATATCAATTTCGAAATATACTAGTAGTTAATGGGCATACAAAACGATACCATTCTTATGTAATATATATTGAATCAGGGATATTGTAAACATTTAAATAAGACGGTAAATATATTAACACTTCAGTCAATTTTACATATAATATAAAACAAAATCAACTAATTCAGTTACAGATATAACGTTCAGCTCGGTAAGTGATCTTTACGTTTGTTTACATTAGTTTGGTTAATGATAATTCAATTTTCCAAGACTGTAAAAATGAGCTTTAAAGTGTATATAAATCGTGTTCATGTCCGTTTCCAAGGTGACAATTACTGATTCTTCATTCTTTCTTTGAGAATCCTGTGATAAAATCCGAAGCCTATCACCATATCTATTATACCACCAAACCACCAATTGTGTTCCCAAATTAACGGTCGCTGTCAAAAACTGATTTCTTAACCATCCATATAGAAAATCGTTTGATATTAAATGTATATAAATGATTTTTTGTCTGTCGATATTTATGTTTGTAACTCTTTAATATTGTAGTGAAATAAGAGATGTGTTTTGGTAAGTATTTAATATGAAACACGAATAACTTCGGTTTGCTGGATATGCTGCTTTAAAACATTTTCAACTCACAAGTCCCCTTTAATCATTTTCAATTCAATTAATTTCAAAATAATTTGATTATGACTGCTACAAACTATTGTAATTCATAAAGATGTTTTATTTTCAAATATGTTTTGGCGAATGTTAATTTGTATATAATGCTGGTGTCTTTGAGCACTTTACATAAATATCATATTTACTCAACGTACTATGTAACATACGCGATAATACGCATGCCTATATCATAGTGATATGTTCAAAATATTAATACACTTGGTTAGTGACGTTTTTTGGAGAAGCTAAAGAAAACCAACAAAGCCAGGCATTTTGTTTTATCATTGCATCCTACTTGTTTACTCTATCGTCATGCATTATTTAACACGAAAAGGGATAAACTAACAAACGTACTGATTATTGGGCGACTACGACATAAATATAAATTCGAATTGACGTTGATGTTCATACAACGAAGTACACTCATAAAGTTTCGTTTTGTTTGACTTGGAAACTGTATGTATATAAAGAAACTGAGATATTAGATATATAATATTTTAAATATATAGTACTATCATAAACCTGAACATATTCCTAATTTTGATTCATAATCTTGTAAATATTCATATATATTTTCTAATTGTGGTTCGTAAACACGATTATATTCCTAATTGTGGTTAAAAACAGGAATGAATTTATTATAGTAGCTCATAAGCGCGAATTTATCCCTAATTGTGGTTCATAAACACGAATATATTCATTATAGTAGCCCATAAACATGAATATATTCCTAATTGTGGTTCGTAAACACGATTATATTCCTAATTGTGGTTAAAGAACATGAATATATCCATTATAGTAGCTCATAAAGCTGAATTTATTAGTAATTGTGGTTCATAAACATGAATATATTCCTACTTGTGATTCATGAGCCTGACTGTATTGGTAATTGTGGTTAATAAACCTGAATATGTTGGTAATTGTGGTTCATAAACATGAATTTATTCCTACTTGTGATTCATAAACCTGATGTATTCTTACTTGCGATTCATAAACCTGAATAAATTGGTAATTGTGGTTAATAAACCTAATTATATTCCTACTTGTGGTTGATAAACATGAATTTATTCCTAATTGTGGTTGATAAACCTGAATATATTGGTAATTGTTATTCATAAATTAATATATTGGTAATTGTGGTAAATAAACATGAATATATTCTTACTCATGATTAATAAACCTTAATATATTGGTAATATTGTGGTTAGTAAACCTGAATATTTTAGTAATTGTGATTCATAAACTTAATATATTGGTAATTGTGGTTTATAAACATGAATAAATTCCTACTTGTGATTCCTAAACCCGAATATATTGGTAATTGTGGTTTATAAACATGAATAAATTCCTACTTGTGATTCCTAAACCCGAATATATTGGTAATTGTGGTTCATAAACATGAATATATTGGTAATTGTGGTTCATAAACATGAATATATTTCTAATAGTGGTTCATAAACCGCTATATATAACTAATTGTTTGTTATAAATATGAAAGGCGTAGTGCAACCAATGGAAACAGAACAATGATTTCAGTACATTTTTTCACTAATTATGGTCAATCCAGGAAGCAATTTAAGTATTCCAGGCGATTTAAAATGGAGCAGGTGAAATAAACGTTCCCTGAAGTGCAATAGCTAACTGTGAGGTTTACAGTGCAGTTATGACATATAAGTGTGATTAAATCTAATCACTGGAATGTTTATGTTAATAATGTACGTAGACTAGATATACCTGTAAACTACTAGGCTAAGCGTAACTTTATAAGTTGACATTATACCAAGTAACATATTTCAATAGCGATGTGTGACTGAACATTACAATTTCACTCTTTGGTAAATCAAGGAATGAGTTAATTTTCAAGTTATAAGAATAAACTATAAAGAAATACGCAAACAACTTGCAAATGTTCTCGCTTAACGTTTTTGGACCACGCTGGGCTCGATTCCACGATGTTAAATGATCTCCAGGCAACGTCTTACATAATTCGGCCAGTCACATAAGGCTTTGTCACTGAACTGCGGGTAACAGATTTTACCTAACCTTAATTTAGCAGGTGTTGGTAATTTATGCTATTTAATTTAAGCTCGACTGCAAACTTTAAGGAAGTTTGGGGCTTATTTGATAAGCTCTCCATTCTGTTTCCTGGGTAGAACCAGTTGTGTTGTGTTGAGTTAAGAGACCATCAAGTCCAGCCTGGGATCGATCCCGTGATCCCTGCATGAGCGGCAACTCTGTATACATTGCGCTGTCACTACGGAATGTTTCATGAAGGATGCATTGTTTACTTGTTACTATTCAAATTCCATACGCATGTCATATTTATTGTCTCTACATGAAACTGTAACTAAAATCTAACTGATTATTTGAAAAAAATATCAACTGGAACTTAACGTCGTTTCCAACACGTGACATGTTACAGATGACATTTCTACTTTTACTGCATACTACCTCAGCATCAATCTAAGTATCTGTGTAGACCAACCGTCCTTCCTCAAGTACCTGGAGAGCTTTTTCACACTAGAATCTAACAATATCAACGGAATGAGCAGTGAATAGTAAGTGGCTATTAGACGGAATTTATTCTGTTAATTTAACAAACACGATTCTTTTCCAGAACCAGTGCTACAACATAATCTGTTCCGGTGACAAATGTCTAGAAGATGCAATTGCCAATAACAAGGTGTTGTCTTGCCCCATGGATGAAAAGTATGATTGTGCTGTAAGTGCTGTAAGTGCTGTATTATCCTTTCTTTGACAATTCGCTTTTGATATGTCTGCATATTGTAACGGTATACGAGCAACGGAAGATATACTGAGAGAGAGAGAGAGAGAGAGAGAGAGAGAGAGAGAGAGAGAGAGAGGCAATTTCGCTATAAGTATCGGCACAGTTTCAAACTAGGATGTTCAAATATGCTGACGACTCCATGCCAAACAACTTTATAATATATATATATATATATATATATATATATATATATGTATTAAAACTGCATTTCAAAAGGAAACATTTACACAATAAAGCACTGACTTGTCTTTCTGGATTTAATTCTTTAATATTATTTATATCAAAGAAGGTTTTTAGTTCAATTTCCTATAGTTGACTCACCAATACTAAAATAATTCAGACGGAATTGCCTGATAATTGATTCAAAATTAATACAATATTAATTTTTATCAGATACACAAGACAACATCTGCAGTCGGTGTCACCGGTGTAATAGCCGAATGTGCATCAAGTTCCGCACGATGTGCACCAGACACTTTCTCGAGCAACAATTCTTCCTTCACAAGCACATGTTGCAAATCCGACCTCTGCAATAACATAACGGTAATATGAATCCTATATAAGCTTTCTTAATCTCAATAAGTTAAGCCTAATAAAAAAGACAGTTCACGCACCTTATTGTATGGGGTATTATGGGGTATACATGTAACACCATTTGCAACCTTGTGTATGTTCTATATGGTAAATCCAGATTTATAAGTTTAGAAATACCAGAGAATGGATCTGAGGAGGACCACCATTCTTCCGCTGCTATCTGACACACTTACTCCCTTAAATAGGTTTAACTGAACTGGGCTCGAAACCAAGACCTCATCGGTGAGAAATGTGAGAGGTCGGCGTTTGCTACAGTATGTATCAGCATAATTACAAACACGTTCATTTATGAATTGCATAAAAAAGGCAATAAAAATTAATGTTGGTTAATATGTTCTTAATGTTTTCAAACAGGTTGTACGGGCGGGCGAAAATGATGACGTCCTCGAATTTTTCATTAATATTTTAAAATTTCAACACAATATCTTAAAATATTGGATTTGCATTTCAGCTTCGCACGTGGAATTTTATCTGAGTTATGTATCCAATTTAGACTTGAATTTGCGTTTAATTCAAAGTCCATTTACTTAGCTTGATTAGTTGGTACAATATATTGCTTATTGCTATACGCCGCCTTCGATTGAATAAAAACAAACCCGAAGATATCAATTAACATCAGATTCTGTTATTATATTGTTTTAAACATAAATAAAGATATTTTCTTCATATGCTCAGATAACTAGTTGAACAATTATTGCACAATTGCTTTCGAACTCACCCACACTGTATCTTACCAATATCAATACACCTATTATTGAATTTTAGGATCACGGGTATAATGTTATACGAGTACCTCCCCTTATTCATGGTACATTTACGTTTATTTAACATCTATTTTATAAATACACATGTAACACATGATATCCTTTAAAATGTTCAAACGGAAAGTTGGGTATAGGTTCTTAAATTGGATAGAAAAATTGCTACTGGTTTTAAAGTTCATCAGGTAAAGGTCAAAGTCATTATAGTTCGATAAAGTGTGCTTCTTGTGTATAGCTTGAATATATATTCCCCTGTAATTTTGGGTTCAAGGACTTGCTTTCATGATTGAATTGAGATTTGGTTCATAGTTTCGACGAGCTTTTATTGACTGCTTTGCATTCTTGTTTAACTATCTAACAACCAAACTACATATTATAAAACAAGTATTTGAAAACAGTTTATTTCTCTTTTTCAGCCGGCCATCGGTGGTTTAAATAACTCAAATGGTTTGAAGACATACATCATGGCTGTCATCGGTTTGAGTGTATTGTTCAGATATATTATTAAAACTTTGCTATGAAAAACGCTAACAATTGCTGTAATCAAATGACAAACAGTAAAACAATGTATTTAAAGTACTACATGTAGTTTGATACTGGTATCAATATATAGGATTTTAAATATTTAAAGATGGTAGCTTAGGATTATTTTAACAGACTACAAGTCATAAATACTACCGCTATGACTAGATCATCGTTACAGAGTATGTATATCCTTACTACCGCGTCATAGTCTGTGATCACGTGTTTGTTCATTTACAGTTAGCTGCATCACTGAATACTTCTTTCTTCGTAATCATTATATTTTTGTTCCATTTCCATAGCAACACTATTTGCCTATAGTGATCAATAAACGACTATTGATATAAAAAAATCATACGTTCCAACAAAATAAAAATATGAGATGTGTCCATATTATGCATTTATCTAGGGACTGTTTTAATGCCGAAGGGTGACACAATTGTCCGAATGTAGACTATTGTATAGGATAATTTACGATAAATTCCTTCAGCAAAACAGCTAATTTGCATATAAGTATAATGGTTCAGTAAGATTAATGTAGATTTAACACACTGTTTATTCACGTTTAATAGAGGTATCGGCTAATATAATAATTAAATCGAAGGCTATGAAAATTCTCAAAAATGTTTGTCATTCATAAATATGTTGTTTCTTTTTTTATAAAAGAAATATCTTCAGATAATGGTTGGGCCGCTTTAATATTTTAAAAGACTTCCATTGTATTTGTAAAATCAAAGTTGTGGCTGTTCTCTGCGTTATATACTCTTGCATGTTTTATTCTTGTGTAATTGTTGAGCATGGTGCATATGTGTAAATGTATAAAATACATAAGGACTATATATCAAAATATTGTTCAACAGACATATTTTTAAATAATATATTGAACAGAAATATATATTTTTTACAGTATTTAACATGTTTTCTTTGTTGTCAAATTGGGTACATAATGACAAAAAAAACACAACACTACTTATAAGCCCTATTTGAAATTCTTGTATTTCGTACTGAAGCATTTGTAAATAAAGTTTGTTCATTAATCTTACTAAAAACAGACTTCGTATATTTACAACTTATATCCAAGGAGCCATTGTGAGGGATTACAACATTGCTCAAGTCCAATGTCACAACCACGCATATGATTACTTTGTCAAGTGAAAGTACATAAATTATACAATTCAAGTAATTAAATGGAACACTATGTCAGTATTTGAATATAGATAAAGGTAGATGAATGGGATAACGGTTTAGTTTGGTAAAACGTTCAGGACAAATATAATTATAATATCTAGAAGAGATGTATATACTTGAGCATTTTAGCACATAACAGGTTATATACGGCATGACCAGTTTTGTCAGTGTAGAAAGCCTCGGGATGATTTGGAGTAAAACCAACATCCTTCCGCATGTTATTGGCATATTTTTTCATATAAAAGTATTGGACCCAGCTTGCTTGGTTTGAAGCCACAACTTCAGATGTGAGATCCGTGGTAACGGAGGACTCCCTGTTATTTATACATTAATGCCAAAACTTCAGAGATGAGATTAAGTGATCACGGAGGACTCCCTGTTCTTTATTTATTGATGCCTCAACTTAAGAGATGAGATTAAGTGATCACGGAGGATTCCCTGTTTTTATACATTGATGCCTTAACTTCAGAGATGAGATTAAGTGATCACAGAGGATTCCCTGTTCTTTATACATTGATGCCACAACTTCAGAGATGAGATTAAGTGGTCACGGAGGATTCCCTGTTCTTCATACATTTATGCCACAACTTCATAGATGACATTAAGGGATCACGGAGGACTCCCTGTTATTTATACATTAATGCCAAAACTTCAGAGATGAGATTAAGTGGTCACGGAGGATTCCCTGTTCTTTATACATTGATGCCACAACTTCAGAGATGAGATTAAGTGGTCACGGAGGATTCCCTGTTCTTCATACATTTATTCCACAACTTCATAGATGACATTAAGTGATCACGGAGGATTCCCTGTTCTTTATACATTAATGCCTTAAATCAGAGAAGAGATTAAGTGATCACGGAGGATTCCCTGTTCTTTATACATTGATGCCTTTACTTCAGAGATGAGATTAAGTGATCACGGAGGATTCTCTGTTCTTTATATAGTGATGCCACAACTTCAGAAATATCATTAAGTGATCACGGAGGATTCCCTGTTCTTTAAACATTGATGCCTTAACTTCAGAGATGAGATTAAGTAGATACGGAGGATTCCCTGTTCTTTATATATTGATGTAACAACTTCAGAAATGACATTAAGTGGTCACGGAGGAATCCCTGTTCTTTATACATTGATGCATGTTTTGCTTTTTAGTCAATAATTCCTTAAAATGCAATTTACACTGTTCAACGTATTAATTCAATATAATAGGAAGCTATTATTATGCAAATATACCGGTGTTTTAATTGTGAAAACAAAGAATGTATGTTCAACATGAAGTTTATTTGTTGTGTTGTTTTTTATATATTTCTATTAAATCCATGGTTTGGCTTTGTCCCGCTTGTTTCTTCATCCAACTACCTAACCGACCTTGACGCTGAAAGTAACGACATATCAATAGAGTTGTAGAACATTTCAAATTTGTTTTGCAGTTTGATAACTGTCTTACGTGTATTGGCGGCCGTATAAAGTAGCCCCGTACTTTGTCTTCGTGTTGTTATCATTTCTGATCACTAAGAAGTAGTAGTTACATGTATCAATCTTATGCCTCGCGTCTAGTGCTACATGTACATTTTCTCTTAAAAATGTTTGGTTTCCTTTACGCTATTTAAAAACAAATATATTACATGTACATAGTAAACGGTGCAGGAGTGGAGTAAACCCATATTAACCTAGTGTAATATCTCTTCCGATTCATCGCCGATCAGTGTTTTTCCGTATAACTTGGCTCTCGTACGTAAATTGGCCAAGTTCTTTCCGACTTGCCCGAATATATTAATGACGTCAATGTGTCACGGTTGAATGACGTTACGTCATATGATGGCTTACGGAAACAAAATGCCCGATTTTTTATCGTTCTTTATAAAGATGATCAGTTAAATAAATGGTAAAATTTAATGTGATAAAACGAATCTTACATGCGTGTTCATTTATTATTGAATTTATTAAACTCATTTAGAATAATGATATAATGCTCGGCAGAGCCTCGCATATTATATTTTAAAACTCGTCTAATAAATTTAATTATAAATAAGCACTCATGTAAGATCCTCCATATAGGTTTCATGGTAAATGCTTTAGTAACTGGAATCACTTTTTCGTAAAATATTAATCTCATACTCAATGTATATTTAAAAAATTAATATTATACACTGTTTTAATAAGTTTCAAGAAGTACAGTAATTATAAAATTGCTTGTTCTATATTCAGTGTTACATTGAAATGGCTGCTCATGTCAGTTTAACAACAAAGTGTTATACGCATCTAATGAAATTTACAGTGTAATTGGTGATGCTGCCACGTGTACAAAATAACTCCCTGAACAGTTAATCACCATACCTCCAGTACACATGCACTAACTTCATCTCGCATATTGGCGGAAATTTCCGTTTACAAGGTATATCAAACCACGTATAGTCGTAATCCCATCTATATGCTACACAATCTGCATCGGTACCACCAAAAGAGTTCGGTTCTCCTGAGGTCCAGTCAGTGTATGTATTGACAGTGTCAGTTCCGTACCACTGCCATATTGACTCAATAGTTTCATCAGTCAGGCCAAGCCAGCGGTCAACATCTACAAATAAATGTACTGTGGTAATGTTTTCCGCATTGGAGTGAAAGCTAGTTCGTTTAAATATATTTTATTGCCATACAAACGATTACAGGCAAAAGGGCATTATTCCCTTGAGTGAAAGTTGAGGTGACGTGTATTGTTTTTAATGTATTTACATTTTGGATCCAGATGATCTTCAGAAGACATGTAATTCTTACGAATTTTAACTCAATCATAAAATACAGAACATTTGGTGTTTAGAGATCATCGTAGCACATCGAAAAACCGCTATATAACTATAAACTATATAAACTATATAACGTGAGTGACAAATACTCTGCCCACTACACCATATATCGCCTTATGTCTAAGACGAAACATTTCGGATTTTTTAAACCGGTTATTGGAATTATACTAGCTTGAACAATGATGGAATCTTTCTGTTATATTTATTTTCCAGACGCAAAATGTGTCGTTGTAAAATGACGATTTTTTAACGTGGTCTGTACACATAATCATTATTTTAAAGGACTTTCAAATCATTCTAAACGTCATCTACATTAGGGTTTTAATAGTGAAAATTTACCTACGAATGTAACTAAGAAATTCCGTCATTCTTCCACAAATAACCACAAGTCCAAGAGAACAGTAATGACTTATAGCGGTGCAACCTATTTTCTTTGAAACTGGGTGGTATTTTCTGCAATTAAAGTACGCGTATGTTAATGGTACGTTTTCAAATTACTAAATTTATGTATCATTTGCTGCAAGATAAACATATCCCATTGAAAACGAAGTATTCTGTAATTGAACAATATTGTCATTTACTAGACAAAACATTACTATTGTTCAATAGCTTAACTGTCGAAACAAACACACACAAATGATATGATGTACTGATATATTTATATAAAATTAATTGCATATAAATACATAATTCATAAGTATACAGATTTATTCAGTTCTAGATTATATAGAGGCAAACACCATTTGCGACACTGTTTTTTTATACTTGAACTGGTCTCAGGAATTATATTGGAAACAAAAATTGAACACTTAAAATATTACATTTCTTCATAAACATAAGTTTTTTTTATCAATTACAAATAATCATTTTATAAAAAGGATCCTAAAATGGGAATAGCATTTTGGCTGCCCCAAATGTCAAATGATCCGTTTTGATAGGTTCACGGCCTATCGTATATACTCAACTGTAAGAATGGAATAAATGTAAAACTACATTACAACACAATATTATGATATAACTTTTACATTGTATATACTGGCTGAAGATAATATTAACTATTTTAAAACATAGGATACATTGGGGGCTAAAACATAAAACATGTATAATGATCAGACAATTATATATATATGCAGAAACATTAAACAAATTAAAACAATATAAATGTAAAAAAAATACTAAAAATAGTTGGAAAAAACTTCCTTTCCCTGTACACTGAAACGGCCCAGTTTAGGGTATTTTTAACACCTTATAACTATATTATCAGAAAATTTGTACAGTATGTATAATATAATTACAATAAAATAGTTTATACTTCCGCACCAGAGGGGCAGCCTGTCTCCTGTTGGGCTTATATTGGCTCAAGCGTAATGAAAAGTGTCGATTTGTGTTATTCCCCAGGGGCAGGGGCAATATTTGTATTACCCTTCCCCATTTCTGTCGCACTAGGCCAGGTTCTCAGGAAATATATAAGATATCACCTATTCCAGGGTCAGCCATTATTATTTTTATTATTGAAAGTATGTGCAAATTTAAATATATGCATCCCTTCTAGTTTTACAACTAGTAATCTGGGGAATTTTAATATCCTTTATTGGGTGGTCTTGTTATGCATTTAGAGTATGCATATTTATTTATACAGAAAAAATAATGTGATTAATTGCTAAGAAATATCAATAAAAACCATAAAAGTATGGAAATTATACAAACATTTCAATATATTATATTCAACAATATGACATTTCATTATATATTAATTTTGAAAATTTTAAAAGTAAATGGCATCTATATGATTTTTGTATTCATATCTGAAATATGTTTACATGGCTTGGTAGTGGGAGCAGGTTAAAATCACAACCCAGGTCACATATAATTCTATGTGGACTGCATTTTGGCATTTAACCCGCCACCCACTAATAGAACAGTACACAGAACACCTGCCATCTGCAATTAATTAGTAGTCATAGAAATATTGTTGTTTTTGCTGACCACATGGAAAACTAGGGAAGTGGGTAAATGTATTAGGGCTGTGCTACAACTCTTATATTTTGTCTGACATTTCGCAGTCAGGGATGTAGCACTCCAGTGCCCTAAATACTGAGACTCGGACTGTCTTGCTGGGAATCAATATGTTTGTTATGCAGTCTTTAGTTTGGTTCTGTGAACTCTGTGAATTGGATAGTCCAGCAGAAAATGGTTTGTTGTGTATTTTTGCCTTACACCGGGTGCAATTTCTCCCTTGTTTAATAATTAATTGCCCTATGTTTCCTGGCAGGAGATTGACACATAATCTTAGACGGGCAATACACTTATCGTATTGTTAGATTAGTTTGTTGGCCGTCTGAAATTTACTGAGGTCCTAGGAAATGTTTGTTTGAAAGTGTTGTTATTAATATAATCTGTCCATTTTTTAACATGTTTCCTAGATAAAGAAAAAACCTCGATAGGTTCAAGGGGAATTGAATTTGAGATATTTAGATATTGTTAGGCATCTTTTGCCGCCCTGTCAGCTTTTTCATTTCCTGGTATGTCTACATGTGCTGGACACCATTCCATTGTGACCTGTAATCCTAATTCAAGGCACTGGTTATACTGATAAAAGACTTTTGCCAAAAGGTCAGGCCTTGATCTGCTATTGTTTTTAATTGATGTTCGAACAGAAAGTGAGTCCGAGAGAATGGCAGTTTTTGTTGTTTTTTTTCTAATATCCAGCACATAGATTTTTGAATCGCAACCAGTTTAGCTGTGTATATTAAACATTTTTGCTGAGTCTCTCAGAGTACTGCATCTGAAGGGACGGAATGACATATGCAGCTGCAACTTTCCCGTCATCGGGATTTTTACTACCATCAGTGTAAATTTGTGGATGTTCAGCATAATGCCGGTGAATATGGTTTGCCGTAATGGATCTTATAAGGGCTGGTAAATCATTTTTATTGAAATTGGCGGCTAGGGATAACCTAATATCAGGATTTTTAAGCGTCGAGGGCGATTCTAATTTGGGTCTAAAATATGATAGACTGACATCACTGAGACCATACTCCTCCACCAAGTCTTGGGTATGAGCCCCGAAAGGAAGCGAAACATGTGCTTTTTAATATTTTGACTTGATGTAGTACTGGTCCCAATGAGTTTATTCATAGGGTTTCCGTCCTTCCTAGTTTGAGCCCTGGCCCAGTACTTAACTGACTGATCTTCCCGTTTCAATTTAAGTGGAATAATACCGCGTCCGCTTCAAATACATGGCCAGGTGTGGACTGGTGCGCTCTGAGGGCTAATTTGAGGGCCTTATTTTTGATGGTATCTAATTGTTTAAGTATTGAAGGGGGTGCACAATAATGAATTTGAGCCCCGTCGTCTTTTTTTGGACGTATGAAAGACTTATATAGAAGTAAGAGGCTATTTTCATCAGAGCCAAAATCTGTACCTCTTAGCATTCTCATCAAATTTAAGTCTCGCTCAAACCTGATCATGATGTCCTTTATGTGACATTGAAAGTTTAGTTTCCTATCTAAAAGTATGCCTAAATATTTGATAATTTTTTTGAATATGAGCGGTGTGCAACCTAAATATACGTCCAAACTGTGCTGATTTGGATTTCCAAAAATAATACCCACTGTTTTAGACTGACTAATTTTAAACCCCCATTCTCTGGCCCATCCCCATATTAGGTCAAGTCCTGTTTGAGCTTGTAACAGGTTTAAGTTGACCCCTTTTAGCCATGCGCCAGAATCATCAGCAAATTGACTGGTAACCATGCCTGTCCCCTCTAGTGTACCAATGCAGACCATTTATTAAATTTAAAAGAGTAGAGGAGATAATATAGCCCCTTGAGGGGATTCCTCTTTCTACTGATTCATTATCAGAAAGGGATCCCCCTACATTAACTTGAATTTGTCGGCCCTCAGGGAAGTTTCTCAGATATAGGTAGCAGTTTCCCGTTATACCATGTTCTTTAAGTTTAAATAAAACACCTGAGTGCCAGGTTAAATCAAAAGCTGCTTGTAGGTCTAAAAAGATGGCAAAGACTGAGTGTCCCCTATTTTTTATTTGCATTAACGTCATAATGAAGACGTGCGAGCTGGTCCAAAGTGTTCCTCCCCTTTCTAAAGCCAGATTAATAGGGGTTAATTATATTTTTTTTTATTCAAGCAGATATAATCGTGCCTTTACCCTCCCCTCCATTAATTTACCAATTTTTCCTTGTTTTAGTAAAGGGATAACACAAACATCCCTCCCCTGACAGTTGGCGTATAGATACTCCCATGTGGAATGGTGTGCGATGAAATATCCATGTATAATACAGTCCCTAAGTTCATCCTCGACATTTAGAGTTGAACTTATATGGTCTAAAGCCTCCAGATCATACCCCCTGGAGTATAGATTTATGAGTATGAAGGAGGTTTTCCCTAGATGAACCCTAAACACTTGAGATTCCAGTGTATAGTTCCCCAGATGGTCTTGGGGATCATCCACTCTAATTTCCTCGTAATTTAGATTATTTCTAAAATATACTACCAAGCCTCCGCATTTATTATCATCGTATTGCTCCCATGTCCGAACTTCTGACAGGCGTAGCACCTGAGCGGGGGCCGTGAGAAGTATTTCACTTTAAAATATGTTGTATCGGCCAACTGGACCATCTTAGGCAATGAATTGCCTGAGAACGTCATCTTCACCGCCCCCGACAGGTACCCAAATTTATCCTTCAGCCTATCGGCCTTGAGGAGCCCTACTCACCCACCAGCTTCAGGTATAATTGATCGCAGGTGAGGGCAGAGGTCCCTAAGGTCGACCCGCAAGGGTATATTGTGTATTACCCCGGCCACGGTATTGCCTCCTTGTTGAATGTAGGCCACAACGGGTATATTTGCCAGTGTGAAAGGTCTTATTTTTAATATGCTTGTCACAGATTCGGCTGATGCATGCTCAAGCATGAACGCTCCCAACCTCAGTGGAATTGTTTTTTTTTTTTTATTTTATTGGCCAGTTCCCGGTGTATTGATTTAGTAAAATTTACTAAAGACGTGCATTCAAATATGGGAGCTGGTCCAGCTGATTTTATGATCAGCCTGTATGCCCACGGGATTTTAGACAGATAGTGCATGTCCGTGGGCACCCGAGGCTGATAATGTTGATACGAAACATTTGTAGTTGTATCTTTGCTTATAAAAGTAGGATAGACTTGTTCCGCACCGAATCCATTTGCAAATTAAACTTTAAATATGAACGACAATGAACATGGTCTGTATAATTCTGTAATGAGCATGAAATGATGATTATGAATCTACTAAATATACTGAGGGTGATTATGATTGATGTTTGATAAAAAATGACGTTTTCTTCCTGTTTACAAAATGATAAGTTCAAAACTGGGGTATATTACTCTTAATTTAATTAAAATGTATACTATGTTATTCGAAGTTAACACATTTTGGTGGGGACAGTTTGGGTAAACACTGTATACTAAAAAGTGAATGGGGTAAGCCAAAAGGTAAATAAACGTAAACAAAGAAATTGAAATTTTGAGGAGACAGCCTAAATAAAATGACAAGACGAGCTAGGATGTTTTTTTCTGGTAGTTACCGATAGTTAATACAATCCGCTGATGTGTCGTCGATATCAGTATCTTCTGTCTATCCTTTGTCTGCAAAATGAGGTAGAATTTGAGATTCTAAAAATTATTTTGCTCATAAAATGGCCGCCTCCATTGGCACCGGAACAGGAAACGATGTCGATAACCAGATCACACCGCTCTTTATTATGAAATGTGAATTCAAGTGCACCTGTTTAAGGTTCTGGTTGCTGATTGGATAATCTAAGCGTTTATCCAATCAGCAACCGGAACGCTTACACTAAGCTTTTTAGTTTTAATCCAATCTGCAACCAAAACGCTTGTTTAATCATAAGCGTTTAGCGTTCGTTTACTAAGCGTTTCCTACGCGTTTCGGCCCAGTAATAAAACGGTTCCCGTACTGTAACATTTAAAACAATTTATAACATGAATAACAAAAATTCTCAACTCAACATACCTTAATGATGGAAGCATGTAATGCAAACAAAGCACAAACTGCAGGCATGTCGATATTGCAGCATTTGAACAAAAATGGTTAACAAAAATGTTATATAACATACAGATGGAAACTATACGAATAGAAACATTTATAAATTACATGCTAAACTGGAAATGAATACTTTCAAATATAAAATGGAAAACCATACAAAACATACCATTCAAAATTACAACAGACACAAAGCTAACATCCTTCAAATATATGTACATAATAATAATTATGACTACCAAAATATTGCTCCATATATGCAACATAAAAAATACGGTCAATGCGATGGTTGCATTAGCCCATGTACAAGAGCGTTACAGACTGAACTACATATTTATTAAGATAGTAAAACATTACTAATTATATCAAACTACACAACAATTTAATATATTGCAGTCCTGGGGAGCTAGCATGACACAGGAACATGTGATGGTCTTAGTGCGAAGGATACTGAAACGATGTTTAACAATTAAGATTTGATTGTCTTCATGTTTTGTGTGTTTGTACGATTTGTTTGATTGTCTCCATGTTTTGTGCATTGAACGATCTGTAAGATCGATGTGCAAAAATGTTAAACTTGTATTTGATAATATACACGCAAAGTTTGAGCCAAAACCACGAAGCCTCAAATGGAAAAATGTGAAAATTTATATTTTCCTAAGTGTATACCTTTGAAATGTTGATAAGCAGCGTACTAGATGAAAGTGTGTAGTAATCTAAAAGGAGTACGAAAAGGATTGCACACATGCTACGCATGATAGTGAATTTCCGTTGTAATTTCAGTTCATTAGTAAAAAATAAATGCATAACTACAATTGCTAGTTCTGCAGAAATACATATAACAAGATTGAGACCACTATAGAGCAAGTCAATTAACAACACAATAAAAGCAAGGTTAGATTCATAAAATTACAATTTGATAAAAACATTTTTATATTGGCCACCATACAAAATGTATTAGATTGTGCGGCGCGAATTGCATCATGGAAAATGCATGATAGACTCAGAAGAAGAGATACCGTAGGATAAAGGCCACTGTGAGGAATCATGCACCAAAAGATGTTAAAATCTAAATTCCAAAGATACACAGGAAATTTTACGTCAACTATGGTAATTTGAACTCAGTTACTCAAAAGAACTTTTAACATAACGCTAAAATGAATTTTCGACTAATTGCATTTTGAGATGTAATGTACATGTTTTTAAAGCAACAATTTTACTGATTATCGTAATAAAATGTCATTTTAGTCCATTTACCAAATGCGATTGATATAAAAAACATTGATATTCAGCCCTGGACGTGGAGTTTAAAATATTGTAACATTTTAAATGAAAACATTATTACATAAACGTCTATATAATTTGCCATCGTGCAAATGTCAAACAGTGATTATGGCATGAAACCTTTATTTATTTTAATACGTGTAAAGTAACAATGTATCGTGGCATGATTGCCAAGCACTTTTCGTTTTTATTATTTTATTCATTATCGTATTTTCTGCTGATAACAACTGACAACCACAATTTAGCTAGTCCAATATATTCGAGACTTTTAGCGACACGAACAGCATCTGTCTATATTCTATTTTCTATATCAGACACTGATAACATTTCAAGTGTCATTTTGAGAAACGTGTCCTTCTCAGTTTAAAAAACTTATTTATCAGTTAAGGTCGTAGTCAAGTTATAAAGCATTGGACCTACGAAAGCTGTATCATGGGTTCTATTGCCCGCCTCAATCATGGAGTGTATCCGCATATAAAATAACGAATTGACAAGCTTGTTTTTCTTAAAGACAATACAGTGACACCCCTATGCTTTATATTTAAAAAGGCACAACATGTTGCTACATACAATTATCTGTCAATATACTATACAATTCACATTTTTAACGCTATTGATGTCTTTTTACAGCTCTACTCATATGCTTAAGGAAATCATAACCCCATATAAACCATTTTGACAAAATTTCAAACCAAACAAATTTTTTAGCGCTACATGCTACATGTTCCGCCACAAAAAGGTGGTAACCGTGAAGTGAGATGGATACAAAGAAACTCGGATTCACTACCGTTAAGACCAGGGGTGGTATTCACCAACCATTCTGAAAAATATTCTTAGACTTGAACTTAATAATGAATGAGACACCTAATATATTAATAATAATTATTGTCAACTTAACTCTCACGACCATTCTACCTGTCATGGTAAATTAGATATCTAAGGCTGAAATTTGGATTTTCAAACTAAAGTCTAAAAATATTCGCAAGAATGGTTTGTGAATACGACGCAAGATTTGGTAGAAAACTGTTAGGTAAAAAGTTTTCAAGCCAGTATAAATAATAGAAATTATATCATAGATATACATGATTGTAAACAAGGAGAGGGAAAACAGCATATAGCTGACCATTAGTAATTTATATTTTATCGTATGCATTCACAGTGTTGAATAACTAACGTAAAAACAACTTATATTTACTAGGTAAATGAGATGTTACGCCAAAAGATCAACGTGTAGGTATCTAATAAAGTCAACCTCGTGCAAGACACTTTATCTGCATATGTTTAGACATTAGCCTTTCCAATAAATACATCGAACACCATTTAATTGATGAATTTGTTTCACTATCAATGAAAACAAAAGTAGTTAAAAACCCAGCAACACAGATAACATTTTATATGTATTTCATGTTCTTCTTGGGCGACAAACAACCGGGACCAATGTCATACATTGTAAACTTAAGAATTCTCTTCAGTGCCATCCTATGAACAAAACAAGCAGCTTTTTAACTCCTCTAGCATTATCCGGAATGTATCTCTGGTTTATTGCAAAGAGATTTCACTGTTAATAATTGTTGATAAAATTCTCACTTCTTCATAAAAAAAGGAGACCAGGACTATAATTGTGGTACATTCAGTGATATAGACTGTGTTTCAAATATGGATAATGACAATTCTAAAGCTCTCTATAGTTCTTCACTAGTATGGATATTATTGAAAAAAAACTTTTTAATTGAAGGAACCAAGACATTCCTTCACCGGTCAAATTTGCACTTTTTATCAAGTTTTCTGACATATTCCGAGAAAAAACAATAATAAAATGAAAAATGGGGCATAAAACAAAAAGGGAGATTACGAACAAGAATATAGCAATCACAGAGATACCAATTATTGAAGAAAAAATGACAATTTTGCCTTTAAATCTTGTTTTATTTTGCTTGATATTTTCGTATCATATTTCAATTCCGGTTCGTTTCGTTGGTTCTTCAAAGGTTACATTACAAGCCAGTCGTGTTATACTGAAATGAAAATATATATGGTTATTTGATAACGTCGTTTTCAATGCAAATAAGTAATGAACTTTTTATAAGTAAAAAGATAACTTTGGTCTTTATTTAGTCAATAAACAATTTACGCCATTATCAGTAAATAAAGAAGAATTATTTATCAATTAATTGATAGTTTACTCTTTATCAATGAATATACCATTAAAGTTTGTATCAATGAAAAGTGATTTACTCTTCATCAATGAATAAGTCATTTACGTAATATTAATTAAACATACTTTACTTCTTATCAATGAGTACATAATTATCGACTTTATTAATAAACGTAATTTACTTTTCACCAATGAATAAGTAACTTATGTCTTTATCAATAGAATTAGTTAAATTTTGTTCTTAACAAAAACATGGCAAAAGTTTCCCTTGTAAAAATCGACAAAAGAGAAAGTTTTCTAAGTATTGTTTTGCAAAAGCTGGAATATATCAAAATACATAATTACAATACTGATACTTTGTTGTCTAGCTTGTTGTGTACGTTGACACACGTTTATAGTTGAAAAAGTATTATAATGCTCAGACGTCGGCTAGTTTAAACACAATAAAAGTCGTATTACTAAAACCATAATGATTTATTGCAGTTTATCGTTTGCCAATATTTTACTCAAAATCACAATCTCTATAAACCATTTTGAAAACATTTCGAACCAAACTATTCAGGATATTATAGTGCAATATTTATATTGTCATTGAAGAGACGACAATTATGTTGTGCGACATTGATATGGTAAAATGCATTTTACATTGTATATGTCTATATATAATGAGGCGCTTTGTTCGATGTTTCTCTTACTTTTAATGCGAAATATTACCAACAGTTTTCAAAGCGAAGTTTTATTCACGACTTTAATTATGCCTTTAATTAACAATTTCCTATGTCATCAACATATACTTGTAACTTATCTATATTTCCAGTATATAATTCCTGATCAGTAAACAGCAAACAGAGATATTTATTGATTGTCTAAGCAATGTTTTGCATATTGTGTTTGGTACGAATTTCAACCTTTAACATAGACATCTGATCATCCGGCAAACGGAAAGTAAAACCTTCCCCAGGGACCGTCACCAGTTGTAGGAACGTTACGAAAATAACGTCTTTCCATGAGGCGCCATCACATTCAGGAGTGCTAGACACCATCATAGCATCGTGTGCTATCGCACATTGGTATCCGTTTCTAGTAAGACTTATAAAACAAAACAAAACCAGTGATGAAGTTGTGCGGCTTTCTATTTACAGTCATGTTTATTAATTTTAACAATATTTCATTCACAATAGTACATATTTATACAAACATTTCGATATGAACATTTCAAATATTAAACATATGAAAGGATACAAATTGAAGCGTAACCGTCAAATACTATGTCGTCTCATTATAACTTTAGTTCCAGTAAACATCAAAAGTGGCAACGAAGTTGGAGATATTACGTTCTGTGTCCAATGCAGTAATATCAAATTGGAAAAACAATCAACATATTTTCAAGGCAATATTGAAAGTAGATTCACCATACAAAATTGACAAGTAAACGGTTCCTTTTTCAAGATATCAAAATTAATTGAATGAAAAAAACATTAGATTTTATCGTAAATCATTTTGTACCAAATATATATGTTTGCACAGCGTTCAACAGTTTGATGCTGCGATTGGGGGCTAACAAAGTGTCACCATATAAAGGTAAATTTAAAGAAATATTTTCAATTTCAAGCAGTTTATTGCTCATGGTATTTCTTTGTATTATGTATTTTGGAAGATATTAAAAAAAAAAGCAGTCATAGTTTCGTTTCGTATCTGTAGATATTTAGTCCACATGTCCTTTTTTTAATTGTACGTTTAGCTTTGTAGTTAGTTTCGCTTCCTCATTGATCTGCTAATGTTGTTAAGTATTGTGGCATTTAAACGAAAGTGTTAAGAATTTAAGAAAACGATATATATATTTGGCAATGATATCTATTATTTTTATTGAGAATTAGTTACCCAACACAACTTAAAACAATATTTTCTGGCCCCGAACGCAAAAACAAGTCAATTAAGAAGTTTTAAGCCCTCGAAAATTTGATGAGTCCTTTATCATCTGAGATGAATCTCAAAAATCGAAGAATTAGATTGTCGATAGAAAGTTCCTAATAGTATTTTTTATTATTTGAATGGATTTTTAGCCATATACATGCTAGATTCGGGACTTCAATATAACGAAATATGCATGGGCCGTAATAAATATATCTATTTACCAAACTTGAATGTTGTTTTTTTTTCGCGAAAACACATCTCAAGACGTTAGACAGCCATTTGACTTGTATCTCAACATAATCATGTTATAGAGAAACACAATAACATGCACAGAAAAACTTAAATTACTCTACACTGCACATTTTGAATCTGGAAATTGTCTTTGAATTCAAAATAGAAAAGGGAATCTAAATCATTTCAATTATATAAATCACAACTTAAATCTACAGAGATTGGGAACAAATGTTTTACAGACACTTAATAAAAACCGCATTTAAAAACCCTATTTTTGTAGAAAAGTTAATTTAACTTAGACTAAGGTTTGCACTCGCTGAAGTTATTGTATTGAATTTCTACTCACCTTCTATATGCGTCTGTTCCTTCTTGTAATGTCATGTTTATGTTTGGAATTGTCTGAATGGCTTTTATCGCACATTCTCCCATATTTTCTTTGAACTTGTTTAGGCAATCAACAGATACACTACCAGGATTCAACGTTGCATCTTTGGTGTAGTAAATACGGTGTATTACAATAAGTATAACAATTTACTTTATTTACCATTATTAATTATCGATTTACAGAAAAAGAACTATAGTTTAAACAAAAAATTTACACTATTCAATATTGATATGAAATACAATCACAGTAACTGATTGAATATTTGCATCGGTACGGGAACTTTATGCATGATTGAATAGTGTAATATTTTCATCGGTACGGGAACTTTATGCATGAGTGAATATTGTAATATTTTCATCGGTACGGGAACTTTATGCATGAGTGAATATTGTATCTTATAAAGAGCCAAAGACATTTAAGAATCGCCAAGTGTATGTTAGTGATGATCAAGTTTTATGTTTCATTTTCTGATTACATTACACTACAATGATAATAACCTGGTATCAAGTAAGATAGATTTTGAATGATTGACAAATGCATGTTAAACGTATACGTTGGAATACATTTTCTGTTAAACACAATATTAATGTTTTATAGGTCTCACTACACAGTTGTATTTTATTCTATGTTCTATGAAAGATATGGTCTAGGATATCCGAGGTAAAAAAAATCCACATAGAATGTTTTAGAGTATTTATTTTCATTGCAGGAACTTATACACTGATATATAAAATGCACAATAACTGGTAGGTTGACCAGCTTTTTTATAAAGAGAGTGTAGTGTTACCCTGAGATTTTTAAAAAAAAAAAGACGACCTCAAATACTCATAAAAACATTCATATGTTGAAATGTTAAAAGTTACTTTACAACACCAGTGATGTCTTATTGCAGTATATGAAATGCCAACTTTTGCTGTATTTATCTGCAGCAAAAAATCACAACTACTATGAACCATTTTGAAAATATTTCCAAACAAAATTACATGGGACTTTTTTTCAAGCGTAGGAATCATGTTACCATGGGGAATAAGGCGTGTAACTGTGTAGTGAGATGTTTATAATCCATCTTATCCAGAAATACACTCGACATATATTAGGAATCATTCTGCCAAATACATAAATTATATAACTGATATATTGATATTAAAAAAAATCATTATGGAATTTTCTTTTATTTACTAAATAAATATAATACCATACAATGATCGTATTACAATATTTATTACATATACTATTCGCCGTTAAAGTATGTGATATTTATATTAAGCAATTTTCCAAAGTCTTCTTTTACATAAATTTAGCGATGACCAGTTTGTACAAATATGAGTAAATTAATAATGAATAATACAAACTGACATATCGGTGCATATTATCTAATAAAACCGGAGTATAATACAGTGATATTATTATTATTGTCACAGGTGACATTTAATGTGCCAACATTCACCTTTACAGAATATATACAAAATTAAGGATCTGTACATACACTAGTAGTATGTGCATCCGGTGAATATATAAATTCCCCATGAAATAACTACTATAATGGTAACTATAAATATGTTTTAACTTCGGTCGGGACCTCCGCTGCCACTGGGTCAAAGGCGCCGCCGCAACATCACACCTCTCACCGCTAAGGCCGAAGGCTCGAGTCCCGTTCGCTCCAAAAATGAATGTTAAAAAGTTTGCCATTTACTTGCTGAAGGACGGTGGTTCTATTCAGATTCATTCTGAGATCTTTTTCTACCAATAGAACTGGATATGCCATATAAAACCTGAAATGTGTTGAAAATGGTGTTAAACCCCATTCAAAAAAAAGACAAGAAAAAAAAATTATGTCTTACACATTGTTATCCAATCAGCAGGGGCGTCATCTTGGCAAAAGTTGAAGGAATCATCCCATTTAGAAAGTATCATGTCTTTTGACAAACAGTCGGCAGTTTCGTCCTCCATACATTTTCGCTCTTCTTGTTTTCTCCTTCATAAAGCAGGATATGGAACATGTGTAAGGTTACTAAACGTTATACAAAAATAAGGAGATATACATATATGTCCATTGGAAGACGTACCTTTGAAAGAAAACAAGCTCCACACAAGTAAAAATATCGCCCAATGAATATATACCGAATGGAACAACTAACATTCCACCTGGCATTTCATGTATTTTCTCAAAATATATTAAAAGCAATTTTCTTTCAAATTTGGACCTGAATGTCAAGAAATCACATTTAAGATATGTAACGATACTTAATTGTCTATAAATATCGTCTACAACCATCAAAAGCGCTGCTCCATAATTCGACAAAGAAAAACAGTGGTGGGATATCTGTTCTATTTAGTATATATGGTTATCAAGTACAATACAAATATACAGAGCGTCCTACACGGATAAGTAGTCTTTGTCCAAGGCGCCATCGCAAGACTTATTACCTCCCACTGCTAAGATCGTGGATTCGAATCCCGCTCGCTCCAAAAAATGTTGTGAGAAAATGTCCTTGCGGAGGACGGTGGTACAACTCAGATTCGTTCTGACGTCTTACTTTACCAATGAAACGGGATATGCCATATATTACCTGAAAATGTTGCGAAATTCTTTCAAACAAACATCAACAAATAAATAAATATAAAGAAATAATGGCAACAGTGGCAGTAGTTGAACGGTCAGGAGCATGCCCCTAAGATTATTAAACTGGATTTTAAGTAAATTAATTTCAAAGAAGAATTAGTACATGTAATAGTCGTATTCTCATAAACATATTTCTATTAATAAACAGAA
Organism: Panopea generosa; assembly: GCA_029582155.1. Lineage (NCBI taxonomy): Eukaryota > Metazoa > Mollusca > Bivalvia > Adapedonta > Hiatellidae > Panopea > Panopea generosa. Next base: position 28,141,853 of record CM055911.1, on the reverse strand, counting down.
TTTTCGAGCTGAATCAAAAGCTTGTTAAATGTAAATAGTATATGATGTAGATTGATGTCTCAATAAACTCGAAAATGATTATAGTTAATTTAGAATCATAGTCAATAATATTTAAGTTTTTTGTATAAATATATAAAAAGAAAATCAATAATATTTAAACAATTATTTATAAATGTATAAAATCAAAATCATTGACATCCAAGTAATTTCAAAATATTATACTAGCAACCGATCAACTCATAATTAATAACTATGTGCATAAATAAATGGCCACTTCAAAATGGATGAACCGAATAATAAAATTTGATTAGCTACAGCTCACTTGCATTCTCAGTTACACAGCTTTAAGTGAAACATGACTCGGAGTAAGTATGTCGTTAAATTACAAAAAAAAAATAATTTGCGGTATCTACCGAACTTATATTTGTCCAAAGGGTTTAGATAAAGTATCTTTATAATCACAATATCAAAGCATGCCTGTGGTACTTATTGGTTATTCATAGGATAACCCATAAGATATCTAGACAAGGTATCTATACAAAGTATTTATACACGGTATCTAAACACGGTATCTATACAAGGTATCTAGACAAAGCATCTATACAAGGTATCTATACAAGGTATTTATACAAGGTAAATATACAAGATAAATATACAAGGTATATAGACAAGGTATCTATACAAGGTATTTAAACAAGGTATCTATACAAGGTATCTATTCAAGGTATAAAGACAAGGTAATTATACAAGATATATATACAAGGTAACTAGACAAAGTATCTATACAAAGTATTTATACCAGGTATTTATACAAGGTATCTAGACAAAGTATTTATACAAGGTATTAATACAAGGTATAAAGACAAGGTATTTATACAATGTATCTATAAAAGATATCTAATCAAGGTATTTATACAAGGTATTTATACAAGGTATACAAGGTATCTTGTCAAGGTATTTATACAATGTATCTATAAACGGTATCTAATCAAGGTATTTATACAAGGTATATAGACAATGCATCTATACAATGTATGTATACAAGGTATCTAATCAAGGTATCTATAGATACAAAGTATCTATACAAGGTATCTATACAAGGTATCGAGACAAGGTATCTATACATGGTATATATACAATGTATTTAGACAAGGTATCTATACAATGTATTTAGACAAGGTATCTTTACAATGTATCTTGACAAGGTATCTTTACACTGTATCTAGACATGGTATCTAAACAAAGTGTCTAGACAATGTATCTATACAAGGTACAATGTATCTAGACAAGATATCTATACAATGTATCTAGACATGGTATCTATACAGGGTGTCTATACAAGGTACAATGTATCTAGACATGGTATATATACATGGTATCCAAACAATGTATCTATACAGGGTATCTTTACAAGGTGCAATGTATCTAGACAAGGTATCTAGACAATGAGACACTGTATCGAATAAATATTTCATTTAAAGGAAAATGACAATTACATTTTCTCAAATCAACGATTTTGTAGTTCTGTTATATAATTACCGTTTCAGTCACTTCGAAATAGGAACTGACTATTTTGAAATATTCAATATCCAATATTGCTGAAACTTAACTTAACAGTAATTATACCGTTTACTTCCATATTGAAACTATTCCACAATTAAAGTAAAGAAACACATACTGCCATTTTTATGTTTGTTTTTTCTTTTTCACAATCTTCGAAGAAATAGATAAAAAAAAAACATGCAAAAGTTAAAATAATTTCATTCCTTGCTTCACTCATGGTTATGGAATTAAACAAATAACGACAAATATACTACTTACTGACAAGAGTAAGTAACCAGTTCCAACACTTCAGTTGGTGACACAGGAGCCAACTCAAATGGGGGCTGACTTGCGCACGCATGGGCCTTTTCACGCAGATGAAAGAAACGCGTACATTCTTTTCCATCCGGCAATGGGGATAGAAAGGGGTTGGCATCTATATAAACTGCGGCGCTTACAATCAAACATACTGCAACGGAAAATAAAACTAAAACTAATATATATAAAAGTATATTTATACAGTTAGTAACGAATTAAAACAAAAACATATATGTCGATATATAATGTGTTCGAACCCAAATTCAGAAAATAAGAACTATCTTAAAGAAAGCACATACTTTTCAAAAAATGTATCTCTTTATATCTTTTTAAACACTCTAAATAACATATAACTCACAAATTAGCTAACGCTGTTTGTTGTTTTCAAATGCTCACACATTAACGTTACGTATTGTGTTCAAACATCATACCATTCTAAAGATGAATTCATTGAAGACATACCTGTTACAAAATCCATGATGGTTGTAAAGTTGGAAGTATCAAGTAACAATGTATGTCCGTAGGGCTTGTTCTTTTATATAACTATCGCGCCTGGGTAATTGACCATTTATCATCCAAGTGTGATGTTTCAATTGTTATAACATTTAAGAACGTGATATTCCTCACATAAATGGTTGAACAATAAGTGTCGTGCAAATGTTAATTAGCCGATTATGTCATAGTACTAGCGTTTACTTTCATACCATGATGCTATCTGATGACAATTTATTTTATGTTTTTGCCCATTAGTATGGATCCTGCAACTAGCGAGTGTCAGGCACTACTGTTGTCTGTAAATGGACCAGCCGATTGGGACCGTTAAGCAGCACATTTAAGCTTATTCATTTGTCAGTTGTTTTATAGAAAGTTTGAATGAGTTTAACCTCATGTTCAACACATTTCAGGTTATATATGGCATATCCAGTTTAACTGGTGGAGGAAGACCTCAAACTGATTAGAACCACCGTCCTTCTGCAATTAACTGGTAAACTTTCTAATATTAAGCGTTTGAATCGAGCGGGACGCGAACCTGCGACCTTAGCGGTGAGATGTAAGTGATTTTGAGACGTCGCCTTAGACCACTCGGCCACAGAGGACCCTGGGAAATTTTGAATGACGACGTAGTTTAGTAAGCGCTCAACGGCTATTAATTTCGAGATAGGCATACAATTCTCTGCTTTTTCAATTGGATGTTAATATACCTCTTTCAGGAGATATCAGATTCTCTAAATAGGCTAGTCAGCATCGTATGATGTACAGTTGATAGTTTGTTATGGAAAACAAAAATTTTATATTTGATAAATCATTTTAGTAAACACTGTTATTAATTGTCTTATAAGCTGGGTTACCCTTAGTTTTATCGCAGTGTGGGTGATTGTAAAGTTGGTAGGCCATAGTTTGTGTGACGAAAAATATATAAATATATAAATCCTTAACATCGGTGTATTTGTCACGCTGTTATACTTTTCTGTTGGTTGGTAACTTTATATTTACCTTTTATATATGATTAGTCTAAGTATTCCTTATTGTTTATTAAGTTACATTAATATACGTACAGAAAACGTAGTAAATAAACTGTCAGGTAGACCTTTATTGAATTTGATAAGGATGGTAATTCAATTGAATCGCATTATCTCGAATTTCACTATGTGGTCGTACAACACTAAGGATGCCCGATTGAAGACATGTGACTAGGTCATGTGACTTCTGCTATATAACCAGACGACCGCCTGTATTCTTGTCAGTCTGATGTTACAACTCGACAGATAAGGAGCTGCAAGAAGACTTTGCATAATTAATTTATTAATTAATTATTATTATTTGGAAATACAGGCTGGGACTTTGGACCGAGGTAACAAGTGAACGAGGGATTCCCAGAAGTGCAGTTTTCAACTCAGAGTTGCAGAACCCTCTGAAACTTGTGAACAGTGCTCCGGGTCGTAGTCTGTTGGGTACCATTGTTTGCCTCAGACAGCTGTTGGGACAGGCTTGGAAAATTGCTGCAGAACTAGTTTTATTTAGTTAAAACAAAATCCTGAGCAAGTGTTTGAGACGTAAGTCTGATACTTTGGAGCAGCTCGGAGTTTCGAGTTTGGTGTGCTGCAGGACTAGTTTTATTTATTTAAAACAGAGTCCTGGGCATTTGTTTGGTGTGCTGCAGGACTAGTTTTATTTATTTAAAACAGAGTCCTGGGCATTTGTTTGGAGTGCTGCAGGACTAGTTTTATTTATTTAAAACAGAGTCTTGGGCATTTGTTTGGAGTGCTGCAGAACTAGTTTTATTTATTTAAAACAGAGTCCTGGGCATAGGTTTGTGCGAAACGTTGGTTTGAAAGGTTAGTTCGAAACCTTTATAATTTGGTTTTATATGTAAAGTTAATTGTACGTGATTATTCTTTTTTAAACACGAATCATTTGTTCAATCATTTGTCATCTAATCATAAAGCAAAGTAGCTTGAGGAAAATTTTTTCACCATTTATCTTAAATCAAATGGCAAATAGTCCAAGGAAAATTCTTGTATATCATATTTATTAGTAGTTGTGTGTATAATCCGCTCGGTGCACGTTACAAAAATTGGTGGCAGCGGTGGGATAATTTAAAAATCTACAGTTATTACTTTACCCATACTTAATTCAATATGGATGATAGTCAGGAATTTAATAGTAGGATGCAAAGTTTAGATGAACGTTTGCATGAGATGAGACGGCAAAACGAAATGAGTAGGGTTCAGACTGAAATATCATTTCTTGAACGACAGATAGAAAACATGGAATTGGGCATGTCTACAAATGAAAGACAGAGCAGTTCAGCATTGAAAAAGGTATCAAAGATGGAGGATGGACAAGGTATAAAGAAATGTTTGAAGACAGAGATTGGTGTTGGCTTCAGGACTCCGCCTTGGTGCAGTCCAATTAAAAAGGAATATGATGAGTTTGAGACAACACTCGTCAAGGAACCTGACCGTTTTGTTACAAAACGAAAGAAGTCTGACCCGAAACATACATGTTCAACCCCAAAACACGAAGTAGGTGCAGAACCTGGTAGTTCGAAACCTAGCTCAGGGAATGGTTATGGAGCAAAAGTCAAACCAGCAACGTTTGATGGTTCGGGCAGTTGGCTGGACTATAAAGCTCATTTTGATGCTTGTTCAAAAATAAATATTTGGACAGAAGAACAGAAAGGACTTTATTTGGCTGTATCACTTAGAGGCCAAGCTCAGGGTGTTTTCGGAAATTTAAGTTCAGATGCTAATGGCTATAACGAGGTGGTACGGTCTTTAGAAGAAAGATTTGCCCCACCTAATCAAACTGAATTATACCGTGTTCAGTTGCGTGAGAGGAAGCAAAAGGCGTCAGAAACTCTGTCTGAACTTGGTCAGGATGTCAGACGGCTAACTAATTTAGCCTATCCAACAGCACCAACTGATGTTCGGGAAACACTATCAAAAGAGCAGTTGATGGACTCTCTTATAAGCTCAGACATGAGACTTCGTATCAAACAAGCTAGGCCGTTAAATTTAAACGATGCTGTTCGGCATGCAGTCGAACTTGAAGCGTATAATCGTGCTGAAAGGAAGCATATGGAAGGACAAGGATATTTGAGATCAACTTCAGATAAAGAGACAGAATTAAGAGAAGAATAAAAAGGTCTCAAGAACATAGTTTCAGATCTCAGCAAGGCATTCCAATCATGGTCTCATGAGAGGACGGTTTCGAAACCACAGGAGGCAAATACCAACCAAAGTAGAAGATTTCAGCATGGCCGACAGAACTCTCGGGTTGAAGTCAGCAGAAAAAGGAAATGTTTTAATTGCGGATCCGAAGATCATATTAAACCTAATTGTCCTAAGCTTCCGAACGCGAACACCAAATCCAATCTTAGTTCATCTTATGATAAACAACATGTTGCAACTGCTGGTTCAGGTCTTTATATTGATGCTAAAATGAATAATATATTGACAGAATGTTTAATCGATACTGGAGCAACTATCACAATAATTTCTACAAGAGTATGGGATATTATTAGACCTTGTTCTAGAGAGCTGAAACCGTTTAGAATACAAATCTTGTCAGCATCAGGAGATCCAGTCAATATCAAGGGTAAAACTTCAGCATGCATAGAGATATGTGGTGTGCAATGTGTCAGTGACATTGTGGTTGCAGATATTGAGTTAGATGTTTTACTTGGTTTAGACTTTTTGCAAACTCAAGATTGTAAACTTGTTTTATCTAACAACACATTAACTATTAAAGTCAAGTCATGTCAGTTAAAACTAACTGGAAGATTAGGTTGTTACGGAGTAAATGTTGTTGATCGGTCCGTTTTACCGTTAAGGTCTGAGGTAACTATCCTTATGCAAAACCAGGGAGAATCTATTAACACAGTATACAAAAACAAAAGCATTTCTAAAGCTAAATTAGAAAATCTTAAGTGCATGAAAAACAGACCAACATGTGAAGAATGTAATGTAACTTTTAAAAAGACTGCATATCTGTGGAGACATTTGAAAAGGAAACACGGAGTAAAGCATAGGCTGGACCAAACTATAACACTGCAGGAGCATGAAACTAGTGCAACAGAAATATTATGTAAAATGACACCAGCTTCACTGCCAGTCCGAGAACCTTTCAAGACTGTGATGTATTTTCAAGATTGTGAAGATACTTGCTCTGAATTATATGTAAAATGTGAAACAAATACATTTGAGGAGGCCGGAACGAGTTGTGATCCGAATAGTCGACCTGGAAAGAATGAAAAGTTACGCAGACAAAAAGAGATAAAGATGCGCTCCAGGGACCAGAGCGTTAATTCCAAACATATGTTTGAAACTGGAAGTTTGATTGAATTCAATAAAAGTAAAAGAAGCAAAACTAGAAAAAACGACAAGAAGGGCTGACTTTCAGCATGATGCAAGAAGCACAAAACACTCTTTCGAGGTTAAAGGAGGATTTAGTTCGGGTTGTATAGGAACTTTTATGGAGCATAGATAAGTTGATGAAGTAAGTTAGGAAACTGAGACTTTTAATCATGTTTGATATACATGTAGTTTTCAAGAATATGTTGTTAATGGCCCATTTCCCCATAATTTTGTAAAAACATAATGAGATCTGTTTAGCAATTTTTGGAAGTTTTACATGAACAAATATATATGTTCTGGACAAATTATTGTGTTCGATGAATATGTCGATATTTTTCTATTTTGTATTATCTATTAAAGTTGAGTGTATGTTTTATGGGTGATAAATATGGTTTTATAATCAAGCGGGGCGCTTCTAGTCGAAGGCGTGGGTAATTAGACGAAAAACACCTTGTACATATATAAATCCATAGCATCGGTGTATTTGTTACGCTGTTATACTTTTCTGTTGGTTGGTAACTTTATATTTACCTTTTATATATGAATAGTCTAAGTATTCCTTATTGTTTATTAAGTTACATTAATAAACGTACAGAAAACGTAGTAAATAAACTGTCAGGTAGACCTTTATTGAATTTGATAAGGATGGTAATTCAATTGAATCGCATTATCTCGAATTTCATTATGTGGTCGTACAACACTAAGGATGCCCGATTGAAGCCATGTGACTAGGTCATGTGACTTCTGCTATATAACCAGACGACCGCCTGTATTCTTGTCAGTCTGATGTTACAACTCGACGGAGAAGGAGCGGCAAGAAGACTTTGCATAATTAATTTATTAATTAATTATTATTATTTGGTAATACAGGCTGGGACTTTGGACCGAGGTAACAAGTGAACGAGGGATTCCCAGAAGTGCAGTTTTCAACTCAGAGTTGCAGAACCCTCTGAAACTTGTGAACAGTGCTCCGGGTCGTAGTCTGTTGGGTACCATTGTTTGCCTCAGACAGCTGTTGGGACAGGTTTGGAACATTGCTGCAGAACTAGTTTTATTTAGTTAAAACAAAGTCCTGAGCAAGTGTTTGAGACGTAAGTCTGATACTTTGGAGCAGCTCGGAGTTTCGAGTTTGGTGTGCTGCAGGACTAGTTTTATTTATTTAAAACAGAGTCCTGGGCATTTGTTTGGTGTGCTGCAGGACTAGTTTTATTTATTTAAAACAGAGTCCTGGGCATTTGTTTGGTGTGCTGCAGGACTAGTTTTATTTATTTAAAACAGAGTCCTGAGCATTTGTTTGGAGTGCTGCAGGACTAGTTTTATTTATTTAAAACAGAGTTCTGGGCATAGTGTTGTGCGAAACGTTGGTTTGAAAGGTTAGTTCGAAACCTTTATAATTTGGTTTTATATGTAAAGTTAATTGTACGTGATTATTCTTTTTTAAACACGAATCATTTGTTCAATCATTTGTCATCTAATCATAAAGCAAAGTAGCTTGAGGAAAATTATTTCACCATTTATCTTAAATCAAATGGCAAGTAGTCCAAGGAAAATTCTTGTATATCATATTTATTAGTAGTTGTGTGCATAATCCGCTCGGTGCACGTTACATTTGCATATGTTAGTTGTCTGTAGTTCATTTTATAACTTAGTTTGATTTATTTATTCCCTCGTACTCAATAGGTACAGATCATTCAAATTTCTAAACAAATAACCTTGAAAGGATAAACGGACCAGAATTGACAATTTGGGAATTGAAAAAAAAAACACACAAATATGAATAAAGATGACTTATTCGACAAGTTGATATCCAGAATAGAGGAGAAGGTTTGGTGGTTCCACATACTCCACCAACCTTCAAAACTTAACATTATTGCCTATGCAAGATGAAACCATTCTATAAAATCGGCCGAAAAGATGACGTAAATAATTATCGTCCTGTATTTGTTTTTCCAACATTTTCAAAACTTATAGACAAATTTATTCATATTTATTTGATGAAATATATAAATAAATATAACTTATTGCATAAAACACAAAGTGGTTTTAGGGAAGGTCATTCAACTGAATCTGCATTAGTTCGTATGATTGATAAACGGCACACGGCAATTAATGATGGCAAGTTAGTTGGGGCTGTCATGGTCGATTTTCGGAAGGCCTTTGATCTCGTAAGTCATACTATTTTACAAGCAAAACTAAAGTGTTATAAATGTAGTGATCGTTTTTTGATGTGGATGAAATCTTACCTTACAAGTCAAGTTGTGTCTATCAATGCAGCAACTTCAAAAACCAATTGTATAACATCAGGAATTCAACAGGGTTCTATTTCAGGTCCATTGTTATTTTTACTTTTCATAAATGATTTACCATTGTTTATAAATAACTTTTCAACAACTGACTTATATGCAGATAACACAACGTTATATGACACACCAATAAATATATATATTTTAAAAGGTAACATGCAAACTTCAATTAATCGTCTTAATATGTGGTGCATTCAAAATGGTATGGTATTGAATACTGACAAAACAAAAGTAATGTTAATCACCTCTCGTCAGAAACGACAGCATTTAAATCAAATCAATTTACAACTTACGCACAACATTACAGAATTAACTACTACAAAAGGCGATAAAATCTTTGGAATATTTATTGACGATTGCATGCTATGTTAACAATCTCTCTCAAAAAAAAATGTCGTCATATATCTGGCTATTATCAAAGGTAAAAGTTTTCTTTCCATCAACCATAGAAAGTTATACTATAAAGCATACATACAACCACATTTCAAATATTGTTGTACAGTTTGGGGAAATACTTCAAATAAAAATATAAATAAGTTAATTAAACTGCAGAGGCAGCATGCAAATATATTTTAGGAAATGAATATGAAAGTCTTTATATTTCATTCGAAAAACTGAATATTTTATCTATAGATCAAACTGTTTTTCTACAAACGGCAAAACTCATGTATAACATAGAAAATAGAACAGCTCCGCCATAGCTATGTGAACTATTCAACTTCGGTGAATCAATAAATAATACATCCATCATGTTTCGTTCACGCTCTAATAAAAATGTCTTTATTCCGAAACCTAGAATAGAACTGTTTAAAGGTAGTATATCATATTCGGGTGCATTTATTTGGAATAGTATTCCACTAAGTATAAGAAAGGCGTGTTCGTTAAATGTTTTTGCAAGTAATTGTTTGATTTGAATAAAAGGAAATTGAAAGTAGAAATACATGTACCTCCAACAGCCATATGCTTAATAAATACCATACCGTTATTAGTTTTTGTAAAAAAAAAAAAAGAAAAGATTTTTGTTTTGTTTCTATCGATTTTATTATTGTTGTGTTGTTTTTCCTCTATTATATTCAAATTTACAATTTACAATTGCATGCAAATTGAAATATATTCTTTATACGAATATAAAAAACCGAGAGTGTGTGTATGTGTATGTGTGCGCATAAATGAGAGTTGTAACCAGGAGCATAGTGTGATAATTTTGTCAATCTATAATGTGTGATATATGCAGCAGATGAATGAACGTTATTTTCTATCTTTTTTAAAAAATATATGTACTTTGTTTATACGACGGCCTCAAGGAAGATTGGTTTACCAAATAAGTTACCCTCTTTAAATAAAGAAATTACTTACTAACTTACTTACTTACTTACTAACTTACTTACTTACTTACTTACTTACCTATCAACCCAATTGATTCTTATTTACTTGGTTTCACTGTCGAACATTACTAATGGCCGTGCATATAATACATAGACAAATGTCTGCCAATGGACCTAAATGTGTCGTGCACATTTGAGCGATTGAGCTCATATCTTCTATCTATGGTACATGGAACATACCTTTCATGCCTATTAATGATTATTGATGGGTTTTTTATTTTGTGTCTCTGTCGTGGCATAATAAGTGTTTCTTACACTATTTTGTTCACATCACACCTAATCGACGTTCCTGTTGTGAGCTAGACCCACTTTATGTTTGCAAGTCAATGACTTTTTATCTACATGTTATAGATTGATGATAGCGGAACAATGTTTATGATCAACTATTTCAAGGGCTGTGACTGGGCGAGATGCGAAAGCACAACAAATAGACTGACAGTTAGACGCGTTACCGAATGAGCCAACTGAAACCGGTTTAGTATAACTAATCGTGTTACAGGTCATATATTATAGACTTCTACACGCCCATACAAATATATGCAATGGATTTATCATGTTTTCTATAATCAGCATGTCATTGCTTATCCAATGGCAGTTCAAACCGGTACTATCAGTTACCTGCTACTGTTACACCCACCTGTCTTTTACACATGTCTTCTCCATGTATATCGTATTTAAACAGAAGTTGGAAGAAGGAACTCTGCAGATACCGTTAATAAATCGTGATGACTTTATTGAGAGAAACTTTAGGAAAGGCATGGATAATAACCTTTATCATGATAAGATGCCAGGCATTGGACGCAGGTAAAATATTTTGCTGGAATCGTATTGTCTTATTTTATTTCTATACGTCTATTTGACGTTATTGCTAATATATAAATTATGTGTATATTGTTTATTACGGTATGCAACGTGGTGAACTTTTCTCATATTAAATACCTAATTCTAAATTGTGAATGTTCGTTTGAATATGCTAAATGTTTAATTCTTGTAAAATACGTGTTTAAGGAGGAATATACCTTTTAAATTATTTCCGAAATCAGTGGAATATTTGGTATGTAATGAAACTAAAAGTAAATTCCAATTTGAATATGCTTTTTTTCTGCGGTAAATATAACACTTCTTTACCTATGACGTCGTAAACATCGCCATGTTTGGTCTTTTTGACGTCCCGATTTATAGCAGCAAAATCGCGTATTTGTCGACCTCAGTCAAGTTATACCGAATGTACAGAATCGAAACACATATCACCACGTACACATTCAACGGATATATGAATTTACATATGCAATAATTACGACGAACGCCAAATTTTGAAAATATTAAAAACGGAAATTATTATTTTCTCGATATTTTCGAAAAAAAATGCTTCAAATCAAAATTACCAAAAAACAAACCGAGCGATTTTGGAATAATTTTTATTTGACTTCTAACAATATGCTTCACAGTGATTGTGAGATTTTAAGAACAATTGACAAACTAAATTTCTTTTTATTTTTAATTATTTAACCCCACCCTACGTCAAAAAAGACGTCAACATATTGCATAATTCTACATGTTTTCAAAAAAAAATTCGGCAGTTGATTAAGGTTAAATTATTTTCTAAATCAGTGGTTCAATTAGTATATTATGGAACTAGAAGAAATTTCCAATGTGAATATGTTTTTTTTGCAGCGGTCAATAGAATATATATTTATATGTGACGTCGTAAACATGGCCATTTTCAGCCTTTTTGACGTCACAATGTATAGCAGCAAAATCGCGTATTTTTTCGACCTCAGTTGAGTTATTCCTAATACACAGAATAGAAACATATATCACCATGTACACATTTGACGGATGTATGGATTTACAGATGCAAAAATTATTACGAACACCACATTTTGAAAATACTAGCGAAAAACGGAAACTATTTTTTCTCTCGATTTTTTTCGTAAAAAAACGGCTTCAAATCAAAATTACCAAAAATGAAACAAGCGAATTTTGCATAATTTCTATATGTTTTCATACTATATATTGTTCAATAATAGTGAGATTTTTAGAAAAATTGACAAACTTAATTTTTTATGATATTCAATTATTTAACCCTACACTACGTCAAAAAACGCTTAAAAGCAAACGTCAACGTCGGTATAGAGCATGAGGTATACGTTTTGTGAAGCTGCTCTTGAGCTTTAAATATGAGAAAAGCTAACCATATGCTTGGTTTGTGAGTTTGTTTCGTCATTAATTCCCAGGTGCGTAGCTTGTTTATAAAATGTACAGGTCTAGAATTATTTTTTTATGTAGACAATTTTAAGTGGAAAAGATTTGTTTAAAACGAGTTTTTGGCAATAGTTTATTCTAAACAGTTTTGCTCACGTATTTTCTCTATATGAAACACCAATTACTAACCTGCCTGCGTGTAACTGCAACGGCGATTCTCAGCTATTAATTTAAGCAGTACCCCAGATCAAATCCTGTTTTTCGATGATACAGCTATTTTCCTGATAGCCCATGTTTTAGATCGTGACTTTGAGCCTCGTCAACGTACAAGCATGAAAAGAATAGAAGCTTAAAATAAACGTCATACTAGGCAGACATATATCCTACCTAATAAACTGCTTGGTTTAACTTGTAGGCATCTATTGCCTGCATCTTGTCCGGGGAAAATCCAATGCTGAAGTGCATGGGAAGGATTTTTTTTTAAAAATCTGATTCTGTCTTAATTTGATGGTAGCAATGGAATGGGGAAACGGCTGGATCTTTTATTCGGAATGAGGTAATGTACCGTTTGGTTTGCATCTCTGTAATTGGTGATGTTTTGTAACTTAATCAGTCTCTAGTCAGTTCAACGGTCTATGCCCTAATTTTATAAGCCATATTTGTGACACTGGAAGTGCGATTAAAATCACGCATCACCCATATAATTTACGTATTTATTTGGAATTTCTTTGTTATAGTCATTAATATGAAACTTAAAGTTGTGATATGCTTTGTTTATAAATATATCGGGACAGAGGACGTGTTTGTTGATAGCTCTGTGGAGAGCATTACCCTTATTGGTTCAGATCCGGTGTTTAAGTTCTTGATCTAGTTACCCGTTTAATGTATATGTATGTTCTATTGAAACATATAGCTCAAATGATGACTAATCGGTATTCATTTGTTCTCCATCAATCGTATGGCAATATTCAAAAGATTCAAATCACAAACGAACTGAAAAAACAAAGTTGAAGTTGGACTACTGCTTGAATTTATAAATGGAAATAATGGTGAAACGGAGAGAAATGTAGAAACCAAACATGTATGGCATTTTTTTTCAGGATCTCAAACGCTTCTATTTTTCATATTGTCTTGAAGAAAATCAGGTAAACGATGCTATATCACATTAAAACCAGTGTATTACATGCAGTTGTGATGCGATGCAGTTAGTTAGGTCTCACTTCACAGTTGACTTTTATTCATGTTCTATATAAAATAAAGTCTAGGATGTCCATGGTAAACAAAGAATTCCACATTGAATGTTTTTAATTTGATTTTCTTTCAGAGCAGGAATGCATACCCACATAAAAATGCACAATACCTGGTAGGTTGACCAGCTTGGTGTTGTTTTAAAGAGATTGTAGTGTAACCCTGAAAGTCCTCAAAAGTCCATAAATACATGCATATGTTGTTATCCCATAAAAGTCACTTTTTTACACAATTGATGTCTTATTACAGTATATGCTACGATATATTTTACTCTACCCATCTGAAGCAAGAAATCACAACCACTATGAAACATTTTTAAAATAGTTCAAAACCAAATTACATAGACCGTTTTTATGTGTAAGAAAAAAGGCGTAACTGTGTATTGAAACGTTAGTTATCCTTATGTTACCGCCAGGTACGCACTGGCATCATTCGAAGCTAAAGATGTAATCTAGGAAAACACATTGAGCTTTACTGGACATCGCCTTTGTTATCAAAACACGAAAATGCAACTATGTGTTGTGTCCTTGGAAGGTCGTTGATTCGATCCTACCTCGCGACTGCGTGTGGTGTCCTTGGAACGTCGTTGACTCGATCCTACCTCGCGAGTATGTGTGGTGTCCTTGGAAGGTCATTGATCCGATCCTACCTCGTGACTATGTGTGGTGTCCTTGGAAGGTATTTGGTTCGATCCTACCACGCGACTATATTTGGTGTCCTTGGAAGGTCGTTGGTTGGATCCTACCTCGCAACTATGTGTGGTGACCTTGGAAGGTCGTTGGTTCGATCCTACTTCGCGACTATGTGTGGTGTCCTTGGAAGATCGTTGATTTGATCCTACCTCGCGAGTGCGTGTGATGTCCTTGGAAGATCGTTGGATAGATCCTAACTCGCGACTATGTGTGGTGTCCTTGGAAGATCGTTGATTCGATCCTACCTAGCGGCTATGTGTGATGTCCTTGGAAGGTTGTCGATTCGATTCTTCCTTGCATTTATGGGTGGTGTTCTTGGAAGGTCGTTGATTCGATCCTACCTCGCGACTATGTCTGTTGTCCTTGGAAGGTCGTTGATTCGATCCTATCTCGCGACTATGTGTGATGTTCTTGGAATTTCGTCGATTAGATTCTACCTCGCGACTATGTATGATGTCCTTGGAAGGTCGTTGATTCCATCCTACCTCGCTCTATGTTAGTGTCCTTGGAAGGTCGTTGATTCGATCCCATCTCGCGACTATGTGTGGTGTCCTTGGGAGGTCGGTTATTCAATCCTACCTCGCGACTATGTGTAATGTCCTTGGAAGGTCTTTAATGCGATCCTACCTCGCGATTATATGTGGTTTCATTGGAAGGTCGTTGGTTCGATCCTTCTTCGCCACTATATGTGGTGTGCTTGAAAGGTTGTTGGTTCGATCTAACCTCGCGACTATATGTGGTGTCCTTGGAAGGTCGTTGGTTGGATCCTACCTCGCGACTACGTGTGATGTCATTGGAAGGTCGTTGGTTGGATCCTACCTCGCGACTACGTGTGATGTCCTTTGAAGGTCATTATTTCGATGACTACGTGTGATGTCCTTGGAAGGTCGTTGATTCGATCCTACCTCGCGACTATATGTGATGTCCTTGGAAGGTCCTTGGGTGGATCCTACCTCGCGACTACGTGTGATGTCCTTTGAAGGTCATTAATTCGATGACTACGTGTGATGTCCTTGGAAGGTCGTTGATTCGATCCTACCTCGCGACTATATGTGATGTCTTTGGAATGTCGTTGATTCGATACTACATCGCGACTATGTGTGGTGTCCTTGGAATGTCGTTGATTCCATCCTACCTCGGGACTTTTTGTGATGTCCTTGGAAGGTCGTTGATTCGATCCTACCTCGCGACTATGTGTGGTGTCCTTGGAACGTCGTTGATTCGATCCTACCTCGCGAATATGTGTGATGTCCTTGGAAGGTCGTTGATTTGATCCTACCTCGGGACTATGTGTGTTGTCCTTGGAAGGTCATTGATTCGATCCTACCTCGCGACTATGAGTGGTGGCCTTGGAACGTCGTTGACTCGATCCTACCTCGCGAGTATGTGTGGTGTCCTTGGAAGGTCATTGATCCGATCCTACCTCGTGACTATGTGTGGTGTCCTTGGAAGGTATTTGGTTCGATCCTACCACGCGACTATATTTGGTGTCCTTGGAAGGTCGTTGTTTCGATCCTACCTCGCGACTTTGTGTGGTGTCAGTGGAAGGAAAGTCGTTGATTCGATCTTACCTAGCGACTATGTGTGGTGTCCTTGAGAGAGACACTTTATCCACATGTTCGTTGTACTTGGTATACCTAAGTATACTTAGAGCTTGATTTGTATAATTTGCAATTACTTTTGCAAGTCTAAAAAAGAAGTTACAGGAGCATTCGATATGTATATTTATGTTTATCTTTCATCATAAAACTTTATCTAGGTATCAAATAGGTAAATGGCTATTACTTTATAAACACTTATAATATATTAAATCTTAATACAGTAGAACTTTGTTGGCTCAAAAACAGATGGCTAGAACATCACATATAGCTCCAACCACTTATCTGGTCCCGAGCTGAATTCCTATTTCGATGTATATACATGTACATGTACGGTATGATGTCGAACAATACTTAACTCGAACTATTCTGTTCAGTCCCGTCGAGTTCGAGACATCGAATTTCTAATATGTGAATATATTTATATATTAAGTTAACTTAATGCAACGTTGTGTCGACTAGTTTGTATATGCTGACATTTCGACGTAGCAATAATAGAAATGTCACAATAAGTTAATAAGACTGACATGAGAAACTGATCACCTCATCAAAACTCACTCTTCTTTTGACTAGTCCTGTCATCAACATTTAAGTTGTTAACATCGATTAAATACAGTATATCAAAACAAATGAACTTGTTTTTTTTTAAATTAATGTTAATCATCTCATGATTATTGATTATTAGATTCTAAATTTGCAAAATGGTTACAAAAATATATTTTAAAGGGAATATATTTTTCTTTTTTTTAAATATGCCATGCCTTTATATATTTAAGGACCCCGTATTTCCAAAACGATATTTATTGAAGCATGCAAAAGTAATATATTGAAAAGGACTTTCATTTCCTTGTCTATGCGCCAAGGTAAGACTGAAACACATTTCCCGCTTAAAATTACAACATATTGAGTGACGTATTAAATTAGTCACATGATTTCTTTTTGATTTGAAAATGGTCCGTTATACAACGCAGTGAAAATTATTGCATCTAAGAAAGAGTCCAAACGATGCGAATGTCGTCAAACAGTATTTACGCATTGTTTATAATCAGGATGGGGATTTTCCACCCCAAATAACATATCGATTTTGTCACGTATGGGTGAATTTGACATACTAAATTATTCGGTTTATATCAAATAATGACAGTAAGATGCTTTTTGCCCATTTTTATAATTTTCTTATTTTTTAAGACACTCATAGTTTTTTTTTATCCTGATACACTCCCTTTAGCAAGAGCGTTGAAACGAAATTCCATATTATTAAAATCAAGTTTCTCACACACGCTTTTCGACAACCTCGTATACTGTATTGCAATCTTAAGCTTCAAATATACTTTGATCCCAGCCAGGGCGCGAAAATCAAGGTAGGGCATTGGGTTTCAAAAGTTGGGTATTTCATAATAGATACAAAAAAAGAGGATTCATGATTTTCTCTTCCTGTATCAGACAACAAAGAAGTAAATGGCATTCGTCAAGGAACGCCTGCAAATATGGAGATAGGTAATGCAAATGTAGTTGATACGAGCGTAACGCAAACACGTGACTGCGTCAAAAATGGAAATGATTCGAACAATCAAGAGTTTTAATTTAAATATCGATAAAAGCACACACGCTTCAAATATGACAGATGTTTTTAATTGGGACGAATGATACAGATGTTAATTAAATGGGTCATGCTCATGGTGGGATTGTTATGTAGAAGGGAACTGCAACTCACCGAACAGACCAACGCCAGGACCAAATATGACAGACGTATTTGATTGGGACGAATGGTACAGATGTTATCTAAATGGTTCATGCTCGTGGTGGGATTGTTATGTAGAAGGGAACTGCAACTCACCGAACGAAACAACGCAACGACCAAATATGACAGACGTATTTGACTGGGAAGAATGGTACAGATGTTATCTAAATGGTTCATGCTCGTGGCGGGATTGTTATGTAGAAGGGAACTGCAACTCACCGAACGGAACAACGCCAGGACCAAATATGACAGACGTATTTGATTGGGACGAATAGTACAGATGTTATCTAAATGGTTCATGCTCGTGGTGGGACTGTTATGTAGAAGGGAACTGCAATTCGCCAAATGAGACTAATGGAACAAAAACAGACGAGGAAATGTCTGTATATGATTGGTTGATATGTGACTCAGATGAGAATTGTGATTGGCACAATGGCTGTTACGTGTATATTGAATGTAGTGTTGATTGTTTAAACAAAGACTCCTGTTTTTATACACACTGCGTTGTCAGTGGTATATGTGGCAAACCGTATTCCATGACAATAGTACATATTATATGCGTGTCAGTAACGATTATTGGATGGGTCGGATATATATTCTCAATTGTTGTTTTTAAACGCCCCTCA
Source organism: Panopea generosa (assembly GCA_029582155.1). Lineage (NCBI taxonomy): Eukaryota > Metazoa > Mollusca > Bivalvia > Adapedonta > Hiatellidae > Panopea > Panopea generosa. The sequence goes on along the minus strand of CM055911.1, from coordinate 28,123,336 downwards.
TATTGCAAATCATCTACCGCATATTATCTTGTAGTACTGGGTGTTATGGATAATTTACAACTTTTATCTTCTTCATTAAACAGTTGGTCGAATTTATTGTTTTGTTTTGACATTAATAATCAGTTGAACAGTGACGTGTGGTGTAAATTGAACACCTTTATAAGATATGCCACTCCACAAATGTCGTCCTGGATACTAGTAGTGGTAACCATAGAGAGGACAGTCAGCGTTTTTGCACCACTTAAAGTTAAACTGTTCTGCTGATTAAGGGTAGCCAAGGTTGTCGTATTTGTATTAGGCTTTGTAATTGCTGGAGTTGATTCGATTTACTTGATATTTTATGAATCTGTAACATATCAAAATGGTCCCCATTCGGTCGTATTTATGTGTCAAGTAAATCCGTTTCAAGCAGATGATCACACGTCTTTAAATATATCAGCTGTTAAATTGAACATATTTTCATTGCCTTTACTGGATTTTTTTGTTCTCTTTGCTTTGCCTTTCTCTCTTATAGCAATTGGAAATGTTATGATTATTGGAAAATTGAAAATGAGACTATTGACAAAAAAATTATCACAGCAAGAGGTTTCAATGACAGTCACATTGGTTATGGTGAATTTCGTATTTCTTTTAACAGTTTCCCCTCATCCTTTGTACACTATTACAAAATCATACAATTTCACTTATAAAAACGTTTCATTTTACTCACTTGAAATAGTATTTTTATTAAACCTTTTAAACCCGGTTTGTAATTTTTATTTATATTGTTTAAGTGGTTCAAAATTCAGAGCTGAATTAAAACAAGTTTTCTGCCACGGTAGCACACAAACAAAGAGAGGTGCTCTTCAATGTGAATAAAGTACGCATATTGCTGATAAAGCAAACACATTTCACATACATATTTAATGATTTTATTGACTAACAATTCATCAATAACAAAATATAATTTGGAATTGACTTGACTCAACTACACGGGTAGAATAAAGAAAATACAAACCAAATAACCTTAGATTGACATTTGTTGTTACCAGTTTTCTGTTTGCTAGTTTGATCCTATCAATATTATGAATGGATTGAGTAGTAACATCAATACTCACAAACGCCGAATAGTTCAAATATTACCTTTATTTAAACACCACGGAATATCATCTGTTTAATAAATAACGTTTAAACATTTCATATTAAATGTCAACTTCATAGCATGTACTGTTAAAATCAACAAAAGACAACTAAATCTTAAAAGAGGCCATCCCAGGAGTTTTGAAGATCTTGAGAACATGGTCAATTATTTAAGAGATCTGGGGAACATTAGCCATATCTTTCAGTGAACAAACAATGTCTAAATCGACAATATATTGCTTTTAATTTAACAAACAATATCACATGGCCAGTTAGCAGCCGCAGTCTCTGTTCTCTGTGATAATTGATATACGGCTTTTAGTCGTATTATCAACCGTATCTCATCGCAGATTAAAGTAGGACATTTATCAGTTACTTGCGCAGATGAGCGAGTGCTGGTTTCAGGTTCCCAGGAAGGAGTGGTTAGGTTAGTTAATCGTCTATTAGTTCTCAATGGCATAATACGCATGAACTATTTAAAAAAAAGACATATTCCCATCCCATACACTACAGTCAGTTAATAATAATTGGCACACTTTTGTGTCATTACAACCGTCACTTATTGAAAACATTTGATAAAGTGGATACAGTGTTCTTATATATTGGGTAGTCAGAAAAATGCAAACAATTACAAAACTATATAATAGATTTTATGTACAAGATTATATAACTTAAAAGTATTTTTCTGATTGCCCTGTGTCAATCCGTCGCCTGTCTTTAACTTTTGATTTAAACGACTTCTTTAAATCAGATAGACAGATTTTCACCAAATCTGGTATGAAACATTGTTACACAAAGCTCTCTCAAGCTTGTTGAAATTGGATCCCGTCCCAGGGCATTATCTTTTTTTCTCCAAAATTTAAAAAACCTTTTTCTTCGAAAGTACAAGGCCTGGAGCTTTTATATTTTGCATGTAGTATCGTCTAATCAGATTCCTCTAAATGTGTTCAAGTCATGACCATAGCATCAAAATTGGCCACGCGCTGGGGACCTATCTGTTTAACATAAGAAATATTTCATTTAACAATATTTTTCTCAATAACCAACCAGGCACATTTGTTTATATTTTGTATGAATGATCCCCGTGAGTAGGAAAATATTTTTTTCTCAAATAAAGGGGTTAGGATTTGTGGTATAAGTATTCCCACACTCAACCCTTCACCCAGTTCCATTGTATGGCGCTATGCACCCGGCCATACATCATGTCATTACATTCATTATAAAACAAAACATATTGTAAAATATATATTTTACCGCAATAGGTTAACAGCTTTTGCTAAAGAATCCAATTATAATGTTTGAATATTTCCTGTTTATGGTTTGACATATCTTATAAACACCAGCCGTCAACAAGCAGATCTTTTTGAAAATGAAATATTACGGATAATGATGTCTCTTTTACCATTAAATCATTTTATCGTTACATAAAGCAATTCTAATAATGGAAAAAAACTATTTCGTGACATTTTAGAGACAACTGAAAAAATAAGAAATATGATAAACGTCAAATTAAAATGAACAACAGGGTCCAATAATATCAGTGGATATGAAATAATGATGTTTTTTATACATCAGTGGTCTCTATTAAGACTTTGATAATGTATCAAATATTACAGACATTATTCGTATATCTAATGTAAAACATATTAATGTTGTGGATTTATCTGGATAAAATTGAATTATATCATTATCTTTGTTTTTTTTTTCTAAATGGCAAGTTATATAAATAAAACTATTGTTAAATGAAGAGATAGGAGAATGTTAACATTTCAGATGGGTTTTAATGTTGTTTATATTGTAATATAATACTGTTTCTTAATGCATGATCGCTTTAATAAAGATGCTTTGATCACTTTTTTCAATTGTATTTTAAACGTATGCATTGTATAAATTTAGTTACTCATGGAATTAAAACGTTTTTGTTGATACGTTTTATTACGTTGTTTTATCCATGTTTTGTATATATTGAATTAATTCCATTCCTTAAATCGCCAATTCATGTCTCCCCGTGGATGTTGAATCATTGATAACCGGCTATATAGGAACCACGTAGGAAAAAAAAGTTTCTTTAAATTGTTTCTAGCACCTTTGTAAATATGACTTCTCATTAGCTTAGCATATTGTTTTGACCTTATCATTGCAGCAAAAGATGTGTCATATTTGTATTGTATAGTGTCTTACATTTTGTCGAAATAAATTAAGTTAACATATTTTTTCTGTAGTTGCAAATATATAAGGTTCACATTTATGCCTTAAATCAGTATTTTGCGTTCGGTGTTTGAGATTCACTCTTTGATTGAATGTTCATGATCTTGACAGAGCAGTTAATAGTTCAATCTGCCGCATGGTCGTGTTATTTGTAATAGGGTATGTTGGACTGTAAATTTCACAGAAACGAATTTTTTACACCTGTGAGGAATTCGTGCAAATCCTTCATATTTTATCATGCAACTGTATATTAAACGTATGCAATGTATACATTTAGTTACATAGAACAAAAACTTTTTTGTTAATACGTTATTTCTGTCTTTACGAGAGCGACGAAATAAGAATTCGAAAACTTAGTTAATAAAAGCTGAAATCAACTTGGATGTTTAGGTTGACTTCAAAATATAATATATATAAAACGAAATTAATTGATGAGTCACCAGTGTGTCTCAAATGGGTTAGCATGGAAACCCTAATGGGAATCATAATAATACATAAACATTGTGGCAAATGGTGCAAAATTGGTACCCAAAGTAATACCTACATATTTGTACTACAAAGTGTTTTTTGACAGTTTAATGCTTAAATACAGAAAAATAATCTTCTATAATGTTATCAATTAAGAACATGCTTTTTGTATACTACAGTGTTAGTTATTTAATAGATTAAACACATATTACCAATGTCATGTTTGTATTCCTTTCTACAATGTATTAATTACCCAAGAAATCCTTTCTAGATTATATTAACTGATGCCTTAATAAAGACATTACAAACAATTCCATTTGCTATAAAAAAATAGCATCCATGTGACCAATGGAAAACGAAGCACAAATAATAGTAATAAAAATATCATGAATATAATCAGCAAATGTAACAAATATCACGATTAGTTCATTTAATACGTATAAAATGGGATAACTAACAAACATGTGTCATTTACTAATCACAATATACCATTCGGTGATCCTGTACTCGGAAAATCATAGCGCATGCTGTTTTACGCTCTAAATGGAATCCTGGTATACACGAAACAGAGTATACAATATCTATCAAATGAAAGGAAAACATAATTTATTAAAAGGCACCCATTTTAAGACTTTTCTAATGAAAAGAAAGTTAAAAAAATACATAAACGTGTGTTTATTAATACAAAAGTAGAGCAGCGTTAGATACGAAATTAAGATAAAAACTTATCATTTATATTGCACACAATTTTATGACTGAAGATTTATACAACCTTCATGCAAAATGGCGTGATTATGACTGTCTTGTAAAATCGTCGTCGCACAAGCAACATTTGCGACATATGTCGTACATATTACATGTACTTTATGATTTTATAAATACCAGTTTGTTGTTCCAATTTTATTCCGATAATCGATATCAAAACAGAACAGGGTATGCCGTTATTTGTTCGACTTTGAAACAATAAGTATATTATTAAACCAAACCATACTTGTTGTTAGCTATTTCTAATCACCAATACATTGTTTTTAACAAAAAATATAACTGCCGTTGCTTTTATTACTACTATTACTACTACTTCTACTACTACTTCTACTACTACTTATACTGCTATTATTAATAAAAGTGGGGCGGTGGTCTAATGGATAGAGTGTTGGCCGTTCACGCAAGAGGTTGCGGGTTCGATCCCCAGCTCGACTTATTGCCTCTCATAAAACAACACTCAGTACTGGTGCTACCCAAGAAGCAGACTCGAGAGCGTTTCATATTAGCCCTGAGCTTTCATCGCAATAGAGCTAAAATAAATTTTTATAAACTACTACTTTTATTATTATTACTTCATGTACTTCCTCTAGTACTGCTACTTCTCATACTGTTACTACTACTACTACTACTACTACTACTACTACTTCTACTACTACAACTTCTACTACTACTACTACTACTATTACTACTACAACAACTACTACTACTACTACTACTACTACTTCTACTACTACTACTACTACTACTACTACTACTACTACTATTATTACTACTACTACTACTACTACACTACAACTACTACTATTACTACTACTACCATAACATTACTACTACAACTACTACTACTACTACTACAACCTCTACTACTACTACTACTACTACTACTACTACTACTACTACTACTACTACTGTTACTAATACTACTATTACTACTTCTACTACTACTATTACTACTACTAATTCTACTACTACTACTACCACTTCTACTACTACTACTACTATTACTACTACTACTACTACTACTACTACTACTACGTCTACTAATTCTACTACTACTACTGCTACTACTACTACTTCTACTACTACTACTACTATTACTTCTACTACACTACTATTACTACTACTTCTACTGCTACGTCTACTGCGATTACTACTATGATTACTACTGCTTCAACTTTGCAATAATAAAAACACCTTCATTTTACAAAAAATCATTCAAAAATTTCGATCGACAAAGCCCTCAACAACATACAATCTTTACAGAAAAAAAATAAATGAAAATCAATAAAACAAATGAAAGCACAATTATATATGTTATAAACGGTACAATTCAGTTAACATTATATGGTCATGTGGTATGCACTACTGATGACTGCAAAGAAACATTAAAAAGTACTATCCTCATAAAAATGTTACAGTATACGCATGTGGATGGAGTAACATGTGTGTATAAAATACACAGATGACGGTTTATAAAGACTGTCTTGAAAACTGACTTACATACGCCAGAGTAGTCAAATATTAACTAACTTAAGGGAACACCAAGACAAATATAATTGACCTGAAGATGGTTCAAGTGGAAACCTTTTCCTTAGGCAAGCTGTCGATGTTTAAGTCAACACTACATAGTATCCCGCCTCAGGTCAATTGTGCAATGTTAGCCCAATTTACATATTTAAATGTAATTCAGCCCTCTTAATCTACATAATTCTATTATTTTGTTAAATAAATGTTAGAACCGATTACAAAAAAAGTGAACAGACATGAGTGTCATGAAATTACTTTTAGTTTCATTACATACCAAATATTCCACTGATTTCGGAAATAATTTAAAAGGTATATTCCTCCTTAAACACGTATTTTACAAGAATTAAACATTTAGCATATTCAAACGAACATTTACAATTTAGAATTAGGTATTTAATATGAGAAAAGTTCACCACGTTGCATACCGTAATAAACAATATACACATCATTTATATATTAGCAATAACGTCAAATAGACGTATAGAAATAAAATAAGACAATACGATTCCAGCAAAATATTTTACATGCGGCCAATGTCTGGCATCTTATCATGATAAAGATTATTATCCATGCCTTTCCTAAAGTTTCTCTCAATAAAGTCATCACGATTTATTAACGGTATCTGCAGAGTTCCTTCTTCCAAATTCTGTTTAAATACGATATACATGGAGAAGACATGTGTAAAAGACAGGTGGGTGTAACAGTAGCAGGTAACTGATATGTGGACCAGAGTAGCTACACTAACTTATTAAACTGTATATTGATATATGCAAAATACTTCATTTTTAAAAACAAATATGCAAACACAATACCGAATTTTAACAATTTTAAAAAATATTTAAAATACCATGAAAACCTTGAAAGATTAATTGCACTGACAAAAGACAAAATTACACAACATGAAAACAAATGGAATAAACTGCAATTTTTCTAATACGAAATGTTAATCTATAAAGTGTCAGTGTGGAGTAATTTACTTCTTTCTAAACAAAAAAATCTTATTCTTCGCCTTTTTTTTTCTCTTCTCTCCGACCTATTCTGTCAAAATCCTAAACTTTATTTCTGATATTACGTTCATAAACAAATATATATGAAGATTGTAAATTGCATTATGTATGTAATAATAAATTGTATGTGAATGTACTATGGAAATAAAAAAAATTGAAAAAAAAAAAAAAAAGCAGGTAACTGATAGTACCGGTTTGAACTGCCATCGGATTAGCAATGATATGCTGATTATAGAAAACATGATAAATCCATTGCATATATTTGTATGGGCGTGTAGAAGTATATAATATATGACCTGTAACACGATTAGTTATACTAAACCGGTTTCAGTTGGCTCATTCGGTAACGCATCTGACTGTCAGTCTATTTGTTGTGCTTTCGCATCTCGCCCAGTCACAGCCCTTGAAATAGATGACCATAAACATTGTTCCGCTATCATCAATCTATAACATGTAGATAGAAAGTCATTGACTTGCAAACATAAAGTGGGTCTAGCTCACAACAGGAACGTCGATTAGGTGTGATGTGAACAAAACAGTGTAAGAAACACTTATTATGCCACGACAGAGACACAAAATAAAAAAAATCATCAATAATCATTAATAGGCATGAAAGGTATGTTCCATGTACCATAGATAGAAGATATGAGCTTAATCGCTCAAATGTGCACGACACATTTAGGTCCATAGGCAGACATTTGTCTATGTATTATATGCACGGCCATTAGTAATGTTCGACAGTGAAACCAAGTAAATAATAATCAATTGGGTTGATAGGTAAGTAAGTAAGTAAGTTAGTAAGTTAGTAAGTAAGTAAGTAAGTAATTTCTTTATTTAAAGAGGGTAACTTATTTGGTAAACCAATCTTCTTTGAGGCCCTCGTATAAACAAAGTACATTTTTTTTTTAAAAAAGATAGAAAATAACGTTCATTCATCTGCTGCATATATCACACATTATAGATTAACAAAATTCTCACACTATGCTCCTGGTTACAACTCTCATTTATGCGCACACATACACATACACACACTCTCGGTTTTTCATATTCGTATAAAGAATATATTTCAATTTGCATGCAATTGTAAATTGTAAATTTGAATATAACAGAGGAAAAACAACACAACAATAATAAAATCGATAGAAACAAAACAAAAATCTTTTCTTTTTTACAAAAACTAATAACGGTATGGTATTTATTAAGCATATGGCTGTTGGAGGTACATGTATTTCTAATTTCAATTTCCTTCTATCCAAATCAAACAATTACTTGCAAAAACATTTAACGAACACGCCTTTCTTATACTTAGTGGAATACTATTCCAAATAAATGCACCCGAATATGATAGACTACCTTTAAACAGTTCTATTCTAGGTTTCAGAATAAAGGCATATGTATTAGAGCGTGAACGAAACATGATGGATGTATTATTTATTGAGTCACCGAAGTTGAATAGTTCACATAGCTATGGCGGAGCTGTTCTATTTTCTATGTTATACATGAGTTTTGCCGTTTGTAGAAAAACAGTTTGATCTATAGATAAAACATTCAGTCTTTCGAATGAAATATAAAGACTTTCATATTCATTTCCTAAAATATATTTGCATGCTCGCCTCTGCAGTTTAATTAACTTATTTATATTTTTATTTGAAGTATTTCCCCAAACTGTACAACAATAATTGAAATGTGGTTGTATGTATACTTTATAATATAACTTTCTATGGTTGATGGAAAGAAAATTTTTACCTTTGATAATAGCCAGATATATGACGACATTTTTTTTTGAGAGAGATTGTTAACATAGCTTGCAATCGTCAATAAATATTCCAAAGATTTTATCGCCTTTTGTAGTAGTTAATTCTGTACTGTTGTGCGTAAGTTGTAAATTTATTTGATTTAAATGCTGTCGTTTCTGACGAGAGGTGATTAACATTACTTTTGTTTTGTCAGTATCAATACCATACCATTTTGAATGCACCACATATTAAGACGATTAATTGAAGTTTGCATGTTACCTTTTAAAATATATATATATATTGGTGTGTCATATAACGTTGTGTTATCTGCATATAAGTCAGTTGTTGAAAAGTTATTTATAAACAATGGTAAATCATTTATGAAAAGTAAAAATAACAATGGACCTGATATAGAACCCTGTTGAACCACTGATGTTATACAATTGGATTTTGCTGCATTTATAAACACAACTTGACCTCTACTTGTAAGGTAAGATTTCATCCACATCAAATAACGATCACTATATTTATAGCACTTTAGTTTTGCTTGTAAAATAGTATGACTTACGAGATCAAAGGCCTTCCGAAAATCGACCATGACAGCCCCAACTAACTTGCCATCATTAATTGCCGTGAGCCATTTATAAATCATACGAATTAATGCAGATTCAGTTGAATGACCTTCCCTAAAACCACTTTGTGTTTTATGCAATAAGTTATATTTATTTATATATTTCATCGAATAAATATGAATAAATTTGTCTATAAGTTTTGAAAATGTTGGAAAAATAAATACAGGACGATAATTATTTACATCATCCTTTCGGCCGATTTTATAGAATGGTTTCATCTTGCATAGGCAATAATGTTCAGTTTTGAAGGTTGGTGGAGTATGTGGAACCACCAAACCTTCTCCTCTATTCTAGATATCAACTTGTCGAATAAGTCATCTATATTCATATTTGTGTGTTTTTTTTTCAATTCCCAAATTGTCAATTCTGGTCCGTTTATCCTTTCAAGGTTATTTGTTTAGAAGTTTGAATGATCTGTACCTATTGAGTACGAGGGAATAAATAAATCAAACTAAGTTATAAAATGAACTACAGACAACTAACATATGCAAATGTAACGTGCACCGAGCGGATTATGCACACAACTACTAATAAATATGATATACAAGAATTTTCCTTGGACTACTTGCCGTTTGATTTATAATAAGATAAATGGTGAAATAATTTTCCTCAAGCTACTTTGCTTCATGATTAGATGACAAATGATTGAACAAATAATCCGTGTTTAAAAAAGAATAATCACGTACAATTAACTTTACATATAAAACCAAATTATAAAGGTTTCGAACTAACCTTTCAAACCAACGTTTCGCACAACACTATGCCCAGAACTCTGTTTTAAATACATAAAACTAGTCCTGCAGCACTCCAAACAAATGCACAGGACTCTGTTTTAAATAAATAAAACAAGTCCTGCAGCACACCAAACAAATGCCCAGGACTCTGTTTTAAATAAATAAAACTAGTCCTGCAGCACACCAAACTCGAAACTCCGAGCTGCTCCAAAGTATCAGACTTACGTCTCAAACACTTGCTCAGGACTTTGTTTTAACTAAATAAAACTAGTTCTGCAGCAATGTTCCAAGCTTGTTCCAACACCTGTCTAAGGCAAACAATGGTACCCAACAGACTACGACCCGGAGCACTGTTCACAAGTTTCAGAGGGTTCTACAACTCTGAGTTGAAAACTGCACTTCTGGGAATCCCTCGTTCACTTGTTACCTCGGTCCAAAGTCCCAGCCTGTATTACCAAATAATAATAATTAATTAATAAATTAATTATGCAAAGTCTTCTTGCCGCCCCTTCTCCGTCGAGATATAACATCAGACTGACAAGAATACAGACGGTCGGCTGGTTATATAGCAGAAGTCACATGATCTAGTCACATGGCTTCAATCGGGCATCCTAAGTGTTGTACGACCACATAATGAAATTCGAGATAATGCGATTCAATTGAATTACCATCCTTATCAAATTCAATAAGCGTCTACCTGACAGTTTATTTACTACGTTTTCTGTACGTTTATTAATGTAACTTAATAAATAATAAGGAATACTTAGACTATTCATATATAAAAGGTAAATATAAAAATACCAACCAACAGAAAAGTATAACGGTGTAACAAATACACCGATGTTATGGATTTATATATGTACAAGGCGTTTTTCGTCACATTACCCACGCCTTCGACTACAAGCGTCCCGCTTGATCATAAAACCATATTTATCACCCATAAAACATACACTCAACTTTAATAGATAATACAAAATAGAAAAATATTGACATATTCATCGAACACAATAATTTGTCCAGAACATATATATTTGTTTATGTAAAACTTCCAAAAATTGCTAAACAGATCTCATTATGTTTTTACAAAATTATGGGGAAATGGGCCATAAACAACATATTCTTGAAAACTACATGTATATCAAACATGATTAAAAGTCTCAGTTTCCTAACTTACTTCATCAACTTATCTATGCTCCATAAAAGTTCCTATACAACCCGAACTAAATCCTCCTTTAACCTCGAAAGAGTGTTTTGTGCTTCTTGCATCATGCTGAATGTCAGCCCTTCTGGTCGTTTTTCTAGTTTTGCTTCTTTTACTTTTATTGAATTCAATCAAACTTCCAGTTTCAAACATATGTTTGGAATTAACGCTCTGGTCCCTGGAGCGCATCTTTATCTCTTTTTGTCTGCGTAACTTTTCATTCTTTCCAGGTCGACTATTCGGATCACAACTCGTTCCGGCCTCCTCAAATGTATTTGTTTCACATTTTACATATAATTCAGAGCAAGTATCTACACTATCTTGAGAATACATCACAGTCTTGAAAGGTTCTCGGACTGGCAGTGAAGCTGGTGTCATTTTACATAATATTTCTGTTGCACTAGTTTCATGCTCCTGCAGTGTTATAGTTTGGTCCAGCCTATGCTTTACTCCGTGTTTCCTTTTCAAATGTCTCCACAGATATGCAGTCTTTTTAAAAGTTACATTACATTCTTCACATGTTGGTCTGTTTTTCATGCACTTTAACCAATGATCGGAGGGTCGTGGGTTCGATCCACCACCACGGCTAGGTGTGGTGTCCTTGAGGAAGACATTTTTTTCCGCATATGCTTAGTATTAGATCTACCCAGGAATATTTCGAGCGTGATTTGTCTAATTTTAATAACTTGTTTCACAATTAAAGTAAAATAATTTAAACTGAGCATTATCATATATTAAACAAGACTAAGTCAAGATTTATCAATTACAAGGGTAAACTTTATTTCATTATACATACAAAACGAATATTCAACTGCAAACTTTCACAGTTTTCATATGTCTTAGTTACCGCTTAATTTAGGACACAATACTCATTAACTGATATTGTGAAAATGTTTCGATGGATTAATATTCAATCATGTGTAGTTCATCATCACTGATAAACTACTTCTTTGAGATACTTTTCGATGCGTCTTTAACCTTTCCCCCCCCCCCCCCCCCACACACACACTCACCCCACATCATCTAAACCGGTTCCGCCAACTTAACCATCTTAAAACGAGACGAAATTAAAAGAAAAATAGCTTTAATAGATAAACATATATCAACTCGACATTGTACCAGCAAAAGATAGTGGCGCGAAACAAAGACACACTGACTATTCCTTATCAAATTCACCAATTTCATTAGGAAATGGAAAGCAGCTGCACCAATTGCACTCCAATATCAATATCTTAAAAACTGAAAACGTCCAAAAGTTTAAGTCACTTCACTTTACGACTGATAATAGGTTTTTTCCCTAACGACCTGTACAAGATCATGAGTATATAGTGTATACTAAATAAACTAACTGAAAATATTGATACACATAGTGGGAAATAGGAACTAGCCAATTGTCTTATAATCACTTCTGAAAGTAGTCATTAGTGTCTGTGAAAATGGGGTCAATGTGGTGTTATGTTTCGTTCGCTTTTTTATTTTTCATCAAAGGTTGAGGTAGGAATTAAAAATCCATTATGTTTGGAATGGTAATTAAATAATTATTTTCGATTAGTATAAACATTCTATGACATTTATATAAAATATTTTACTACCATTTTGTATTTAAACACTTGTGATTTTATAATCTTGCTTTTACATTCAACACATCGAAACACTTAAATTTGTAACTACAAAATATATAACTTTTTTTTAAAATAGCACCATTGCTCGCGTCAACGTAATGTCCAGATACGTGGGAGGCGTTCCAAGGGTCATGATACCTGTTTGCACATAACAAAGCTTTCGATTTCTTTGAAGCCCAGATAAATAATGTAGTTTTATATATATTCCATTTTTACAGTTGAGTATATACGATAGGCTGTGAACCTATCAAAACGGATCATTTGACATTTTGGGCAGACAAACTGCTATTCCCATTTTAGGATCTTTTTTATAAAATGATTATTTGTAATTGATAAAAAAGTACTCATGTTTATGAAGAAATGTAATATTTAAAGTGTTCAACTTTTGTTTCCAATATAACTCCAGACACCAGTTTAAATATGAAAAAAAAACAGTTTCGCAAATGGTGTTTGCCTCTATATAATCTAGAACTGAATAAATCTGTATACTTATGAATTATGTATTTATATGCAATTAATTTTATATCAATATATCAGTCCATCATCTCATTTGTGTGTGTTTGTTTCGACAGTTAACCTATTGAACAATATTAATGTCTTGTCTAGTAAATAACAATATTATTTAATAGTAAAATACTTCGTTTTCAATGGGATATGTTTGCAGCAAATGATACATAGATTTAGCGACTTTGAAAACGTACCATTTACATACACGTACTTTTAGTGCAGAAAATACCATCCAATTTCAAAGAAAGTTTATATACAATAAGAGTGCCATCTCTGTCTACTACTGCCAAAGTGTCATTTCTGAGACGTGAATTTGTTTATGTATTTTTTTCATTTTTCGAAGAAATCCCGAAAAGCAAATATTCACATGCGCCCATATAGAGTGTATGGTCCACTCCTCTGGATACATACACTCATTATTGACGCCCATTATATATACAATTACCTGCATGTAAGTGGTGCGTTTTCAAAGTCCCTGAGCTGATACCTAGTTGCAGCACTGTTGCGAACAACATTATGCGGATATTGTTCGTGCTGAAACCGAAGTAGAGAATCTCTTCCTGGAGGACTTTCAAAGAGGGATGTTGAGTAACAACTTTGTGTATGCATTTAATTTATATATTTTATAATACATACATATGTACTACGCTTTTATGATTATTAGCACAATGTTTTCTCTTCTAAGCGCATGCGGGCGCTTACTTAGTTTAAATATATTCCATTTCGTAAGCTACATACATCGATATATAAACATCCCATAGCATATAATTAACACACTTATGCAAATAGGTTGCACCACTTAAAGCTATTACTGGTCTCTTGGACTTGTGGTTATTTGTGGAAGAATGAGGGAATTTCTTAGTTACATTCGTAGGTATATTTTCACTATTATAACCCTAATGTAGATACCGTGTAGAATGATTTTAAAGTCGATTAAAAACGATGATTATGTGTACAGACAACGTTAAAATGTCGTCATTGTACAACGACACCTTTTGCGTCTGGAAAATAAATATACTAGAAAGATTCCATCATTGTTTATGCTAGTATAATTCCAATAACCGATTTAAAAAATCCCAAATGTTTCGTCGTAGACAATAGACGATATATGGTGTAATGGGCAGAGTGTGTGTCACTCACGTTATAGGTTGTGGTTTTTCGATGTGCTACTTTGTTTTCTAAACACCAAATGTTCTGTGTATTATGATTGAGTTAAAATTCGTAAGAATTACATGTCCTCTGAAGATCATGTGGATCCAAAATTTGAATACATTAAACACAATACACGTCAACTCAACTTTCACTCAAGGGAATGCCCGCATCTGATGTTGAGGGATCATTTGACCAAGCCCTTTTGCCTGTTATCGTTTGTATGGCAATACAATATGTTTAAACGAACAAGCTTTCACTCCAATGCGGACCAAATTACCACATTACATTTATGTGTAGATAATACACTGACTGGACATCAGGAGAACCGAACTCTTTTGGTGGTACCGATGAAGATTGTGTAGCATATAGATGGGATTACGACTATACGTGGTTTGATATACCTTGTACACGGAAATTTCAGCCAGTATGCGAGATGAAGTAAGTGACTGTGTACTGGAGGTATGGTTATAAACTGTTCAGAGAGTTATTTTGTACACAGAATTACCAATTACACTGTCAATTCCATTAGATGTGTATAACACTTTGTTGTTAAACTGACATGGGCATGACATGGGCAGCCATTTTAATGTAACACTGAATATAAAACAAGCAATTTTATAATTACTGTACTGCTTAGAACTTATTAAAACAGTGTATGATATTCATTTTGTAAATATACATTAAGTATGAGATTAAGATTTTACGAAAAAGTGATTCCAGTTACTAAAACATTTACCATGGAATCTATATAGAGGATCTTACATGAGTGCTTATTTATAATTAAATTGATAAGACGAGTTTGAAAAAAATCGTTTTATCTAATAAATTTTACGATTTATTTAACTGATGATCTTTATAAAGAACGAGAACTGATCATCTTTATAAAGAACGAGAACTGATCATATTTATAAAGAACGAGAAAAATCGGGCATTTTGTTTCCGTATGCCATCATATGGCGTAACGTCATTTGACGTCATTAATATATTCGGGCAAGTTGGAAAGTACTTGGCCAATTTACGTACGAGAGCCGGGTTATGCGGAAAACTGATCGGCGATGACTCGGAAGAGATAGTACACTAGGTTAATATGGGTTTACTCTACACGTAAAACCGTTATCAAACCGCAAAACAAATTTGAAATGTTCTACAACTCTATTTATTTGTCGTTACTTTCAGAGTCAAGGTCGGTGAGGTAGTTGGATGAAGAGTCAAGCGGGACATAGAGAAATCATGGCTTTAATAGAAATATATAAAAACAACACAACAAATAAACTTCATGTTGAACATACATTCTTTGTTTTCACAATTAAAACACCGGTTTATTGGTAAAATAGGCTACGTCTTATTGTATTGAATTAATACGTTGAATAGTGTACACTGCATTTTAAGGAACTATTGACTAAAAAGCAAAACATGCATCAATGTATAAAGAACAGGAATCCTTCGTGATCACTTAATTTCATCTCTGAAGTTTTGGCATCAATATATAAAGAACAGGGAATCCTCCGTGATCCCTTAATCTCATCTATGAAGTTGTGGCATCAATATATAAAGAACAGAGAATCTTCCGTGATCACTTAATGTCATCTCTGAAGTTGAGGCATTAATGTATAAAGAACAGGGAATCCTACGTGATCACTTAATCTCATCTCTGAAGTTTTGGCATTAATGTATAAATAACAGGGAATCCTCAGTGATCACTTAATGTCATCTCTGAAGTTTGGGCATTAATGTATAAAGAACAGGGAATCCTACGAGATCACTTAATCTCATCTCTGAAGTTTTGGCATTAATGTATAAATAACAGGGAGTCCTCCGTTACCACGGATCTCATATCTGAAATTGTGGCGTCAAACCAAGCAAGCTGGGTCCAATAGCTTTATATGAAAAAATATGCCAATTACATGCGGAAGGATAATTGTTTTACTCCAAATCATCCCGAGGCCTTTCTACACTGACAAAACTGGTCATGCCGTATATAACCTGTTATTTGCTAAAATGCTCAAGTATATACATGCATCTCTTCTAGATATTATAATTATATTTGTCCTGAACGTTTTACAAAACTAAACCATTATCCCATTGATCTACCTTTATCTATATTCAAATACTGACATAGTGTTCCGTTAAATTACTTGAATTGTATCATTTATGTACTTTCACTTGATAAAGTTATCATATGCGTGGTTGTGACATTGGACTTGAGAAATGTTGTAATCCCTCACAATGGCTCCTTGGATATAAGTTGTAAATATACGAAGAATGTTTTTAGTAAGATTAATGAACAAACTTTATTTACAAATGCTTCAGTACGAAATACAAGAATTTCAAATAGGGCTTATGAGTAGTGTTGTTGTTCTTTTTTTGTCATGATGTACCCAATTTGAAAACAAAGAAAACATGTTAAATACTGTAAAAAATATATATTTCTGTTCAATAAATTATTTAAAAATATGTCTGTTGAACAATATTTTGACATAAAGTCCGTATGTATTTTATACATTTACACATATGCACCATGCTCAACAATTACACAAGAATCAAACATGCAAGAGTAGAGAACAGCCACAACTTTGATTTTACAAATACAATGGAAGTCTTTTAAAATAGTAAAGCGGCCTAACCATTATCTGAAGATATTTCTTTTATAAAGAAAGAAACAACATATTTATGAATGACAAACATTTTTGAGAATTTTCATAGCCTTCGATTCATTTATTATATTAGCCGATACCTCTATTAAACGTGAATAAACAGTGTGTTAAATCTACATAAATCTTACTGAACCATTATTCTAATATGCAAATTGGCTGTTTTGCTGAAGGAATTTATCGTAAATTATCCTATACAATAGTCTACATTCGGACAATTGTGTCACCCTTCGGCATTAGAACAGTTCCAAGATAAATGCATAATATGGACACATCTCATATTTTCATTTTGTTGGAACGTATGATTTTTTATATCAATAGTCGTCTATTGAACACTATAGGCAAATAGTGTTGCTATGGAAATGGAACAAAAATATAATGATTACGAGGAAAGAAGTATTCAGTGATGCAGCTAACTGTAAATGAACAAACACGTGATCAACAAACTATGACGCGGTAGTAAGGATATACATACTCTGTAACGATGATCCAGTCATAGCGGTAGTATTTATGACTTGTAGTCTGTTAAAATAATCCTAAGCTACCATCTTTAAATATTTAGAATCTTATATATCGATACCGGTATCAAACTACATGTAGTACTATAAATACATTGTTTTACTGTTTTTTATTTGATTACAGCAATTGTTTGCGTTTTTTTCATAGCAAAGCTTAAATAATAAATCTGAACAATACACTCAAACCGATGACAGCCATGACGTGTGTCTTCAAACCATTTGAGTTATTTAAACCACCGATGGCCGGCTGAAAAAGAGAAATAAACTGTATTCAAATACTTGTTTTATATGTAGTTTGGTTGTTAGATACTTAAGCAGTCAATATAAGCTCGTCGAAACTATGAACCACATCTCAATTCAACCATGAAAGCAAGTCCTTGAACCCAAAACTACAGGGGAATATATATTCAAGCTATACACAAGAAGCACACTTTATCGAACTATAATGACTTTGACCTTTACCTGATGAACTTTAAAACCAGTAGCATTTTTTCTATCCAATTTAGGAACCTATACCCAACTTTCCGTTTGAACATTTTAAAGGATATCATGTGTTACATGTGTATTTATCAAATAGATGTTAAATAAACGTAAATGTAACATGAATAAGAGGAGGTACTCGTATAACATTATATCCGAGATCCTAAAATCCAATTAAAGGTGTATTAATATTAGTAAGATACCGTGTGGACGAGTTATGTTTAAAACAATATAATAACAGAATCTGATGTTAATTGATATCTTCGGGTTTGTTTTTATTCAATCAAAGGGGGCGTATAACAATAAGCAATATATTGTACCAATTTAATTAAACTATCATAGAATGTCATTTACGAGTATCTAACGCAATTGGGCGCAACTATATTTCATTCAATTGCTTGCTTAAAAGGATATAACCAGGTTCGTTGAATATTTCAAATGTTAACTCAGGTATAGTTATTATCATTATTAGTTACTGTATTATTATTATTATTACTTATGTTATTTTTAATATTATTATTGTTTTATGTTGTTATTTTCATTGTTATTGTTATCATCATTATTATTATTATTGTTGTTATTATTATTATTATTATTATTAGTCTTGATGAATATTCATGAATGATATCATTTATTGAAAGCTACGATGTTATACAACAGAGCCATGTATACTGTCTAGCAGCATATTTTGGCAGTATATTTCGTTCCTTTACCTTAACATGCTACCATTATTTATGTTAATTTTATATGTTATAAATATATTTATTATATCATGCATTTAAACAATTGCAGATATTTTGCACTACCCACGGATCGCTTTCTTCTGAAGAATGATTTACAGTCTCCGTGTGGGCCAACTACTTTTGGCAGTGATATTGGGTGAGAATATTTTTCAATTAAACACCATTTATGAATTAAATATTTAAAATTAACTTAATAAGTTTTAATTTACAGCTACTGTGGGTTGTATATATTATATATGTTTTAAATACAATATTTTTAAATACCCTTGCACAAAAACACACACCACACAGTCATATTATTAATACTGACAATTGGTCTCCACCACGGAGAAGTCCATATATTCGACCCGGACGTATACGTTGTGTCACACATTTGACGTATTGTTATAACATTATTACAGGTGTTACTGTTATACATGTTTCTAGAATTGTAGATTGTTTGTCTTTCATTTAAAACTCTGTATTCGTTGACGTAGTTAGTCTTTTCGGAATAGACGTCATATTTTTAATACTTCTGTGTCATGACGTAATATATTGTACGTATGGTGTTTGCTTATTCAAATTTATGCATGTGGCGTGTTCTTCGCCAAAAATATATTTTCTTTCTATACCTCTAATCTGCTGATTATATGATTTTTAATGTGACAAAGATCGTACACTGAATATCGTCATGGTTTTCTTAGAACTAGCTACAGACCCTAAACCGCTCAAGTACCCCATAATTGCACTCCGTTTGCGCTCAGTTTGCACTCCGTTCGCGGTCCGTTCGCGCTTAGTTCGCACTCCGTTCGCGCTCCGTTCGCGTGCACTCGATTAAACGCGGTTAATTTAATGCACTCACAAACGCAGGTATTCGCTCACGAGCGCTGTATATCTGAGTGCTCTGTTTAATACTCCTCTTATCGTTCGCTTCGTTCAGCGTTCACTCAACGTTCAGTTCGCTCAGTTTGGTTTCCGGCCAATAACCAATCGCAACATCTCAACTCTTAAAATGATTCTATATTGACTTTTTAATTTAATCTGTTCCAATGGAGCAATAAAATGTATCCATGGGATTTAGTCAAGGTAAATTAATTCATAATCCGATTGTTTGTCTACATATTATATCACCCGCTGGGCGAAAGGTTGTAAATTTCCGATAAGCTAGTATCGATAGTAGGCATGTTTAACGGAAATGTCTATGTTTTGATATGTGATCAGTGGTCTGGGTGATCAAAGAATATCGTAAGTTATACCGGCGTCTGTTATCCAGACCGACATGTGTTTGCGTCAGTATCTTCTTTGATATACCGTAAGCCGTTTGTAACAGGAAAGCAATAAAGTTTGTCCACAAAATTTACACATACATCATCAACATAAACTAAATATATTGTTATTAATAATTAAATTTAATTAATAATTCCATACTGTTGATACCTCGTTGGCCTTATAATAATCCATAAATCTGCTCAGTGTAAGCAGTGACTTAACAACATGTGGATATATCACTGGTTTTGTTAATGTTCAAACTAAAATAAGCTTTATAATCAATAATATGCACTGCAAGGGTGATGAAAAATTTATTATAACCCGTGCAATGCAATTCGACATTATAATAAATGATTTTTGAAAAATAATAATCTCGATTTGGGTCCAATTGTGGCTTCACTAGACTTAAAAAATATATTCTGATATTTTAAGTTTTTATAATAATTTCGTTATCATTATGTATATAAATATACTTGCAATGAACTTTTTTCAGCGGGTTTCTCAAACTATTATTTTACTGATAGTATGCTTTATGTTAATATATGATTTAAAATGACAAACTATATTAAACTTGTTTGAAACTACACCCACTGTGCTATACCGCTAATTATATGACACGCAGCAACACACCCGTGGTGTTAATTACGTTATGTCACATGCCAGTGAGAGCCGTGTCAATTAGGTTATATGCTAAAGCGGTGACTTATCGGTTTATTGACCACAGAAGATATGTATGGTTTCATTTTGATTGTAATTCGTGCCAGATGGATGAATCTTAATTGAGCCAACATTATGTGATTGAAAAGAAAAGATAAAAAAGGAAAACTGCCAGCCAATTAACAACAAATAAAAAAATTATTTAAGATATTTGTTATTCGAAGTTTCAGAACGCTTTAGTATGTAAATATCATGATGTTAATATCATTAAATTAACGAACCGAAAACGCCAGCTCTGAATGAATGGTGGAAAGTGTGACATACACGTATTAAGGGATGTTTATTCAGGGCTGTCATTTTACCACAGCTGCCTTAGCGACCTCGTATAAAAAACAGATACAACTAAAAATCAGAATTGTTAATTTACAAAATAAAACAATCCTACAATTTTAAAACTAATAAAATTTAAATGTCTCTAAATAATTCCTTGTAAAAATATAGTATTTTATTTGTATTATTTTTTACTTGCATTATTTGTTTTATTTTGTTTTTAATATTATTATCATTGGAGCTATTATTATAATAAACATATTGACTGATTGATTTGTCACAGCTTTTATATTGGAGACGTGCATCTGGTCAGTCGTCCACAATTAATATAACAATTTAATTACTGTTATGAAGGCAGAGTTGCATGGCAATCATCAAAACAGATACCCATGGTGAGAACCACATGTGTGTCAATAAAAAGTTAATTGGTGATTTATCGGTCCATTGATCACGAAGAACCCTGCCGGTGTGTAATTTTCATTTTGATTATATTTAATGCCAGATGAATGAATCTTAATTTAACCCGCGGCATGTGATTGGATAAGAAATATACAGTCAAAATCAATACTAAAATATGCAGATTTTTTTTATAATATTGTTATTATCATCATTATCATTAATATCTATTATATATTTTATCATTATTTATTACTATTATTACTAATATTATTTTCATTATTATTTATAGTATTGTTATTATTGCTATATTACTTTATTATTATATTATAATATTATTATTCTTCTTATTATTATTGTCATTTCTTACTTGTTGCCCCTTTCACAGCTTTTAAATAATGGCTTAATTGTTACGTGCTTACGTGCACGTGATCAGGCGTATCGATTTTGTAGGAAAGCGGGAAAACAATATATTTACTATTTTATAGGCAGTGATACATGTTCTTTTTTGTTTATTTCAACCTTCCCGATGATCAAAAGCTGTTCTTTAGTCAATATAAAATCACAACCTCAGAAAGGTCACCTTGAAATTTACGTTTACTAGTTTTTATTTCCTGTGTCTAATGTGTTATTTCGGTCTGTCGTGTTAATTTGGCATACATACTTTTATTTTACATTAATTTAATTTAGCTTGATTGTGAAGTAAGCTCGGAGCTTATGCATATCGTTCTCCAGTGCATTCCCTTATTAGATCTGGTACTGAATTGTGTTTCAAGAGGTCGGGTAGAGCCTGGGTCAAACTCGCGACCTCTGCCGCCTGAAGCCAGCACCCTATCCGCTGTACTACTGACCCACTTTATATTTTAGAATACAATTAATTTATTACTATTATTTTAATGAGATGTGCACGAGTATAATGTTTCCACTTTAATTGCAATATAACAGTTTTACGTACATTTGTTCACAACTAAGCACAAACTCAGTGTAACTATGTTTGGGGAAAATATAAAACTAAAGTCCAAATTAAATTGAAAATTGGTAATTTTTATTTTGCCGAAATACCCAAACAAATAGAATCATAATCATATAATTTTCCGCATATCTTTGTTTTGTTTGTTTCACGCATGCTTTGATATTTTTGTATTTGGAACAGTATACGCTTAAATCGAAATAAAGTAAATGTATTGTATGTTCTATAACTAATTTATATCGAAATAACACGGCAATAAGTGAATTCATATTACATCTTTTCGAATCGTTATTTACATGTATATACATTTTATTACATTTTTAATTATTTTTATTTTTGTTGCGCAAACCAACACATGCTTAAACATGCAACTAAATTAACCGTAGATAACCGTTGATGTGTCGTCTATTGTATAATAGGTATTTTAAACATTATTGTATTGATCAGCTAAATATTGATATTTATGCTATAATTGATAAATTGTTGACAAAAATAAGTTTTATCATGCGTTTTACAATAAAACATTTATATAAAATACATGGTTTATATTTATGTGAAAGAAATTTTCTTTTTAATCTCGATTTTAAGAATCGATTTCACGATCAAATGATGAAAAAAGAGTGTATCCGAATGAACGAGTGCACTCAGTAGCGCACGAATAGTTCTGTTATCAGTTATCTTACTGTGTCTAGTGTATACTGCATATACTGCGCATCTGAGTGCACTCAGCGTATCTGAGTGCATTCAGCGTGTCTGAGTGCACTCGATCTATTTGATTCGTTCAGGAGTGCGTTTATTATTAAAAATTCAGCGTTTGCTTACGGTCCAGGTCCGTTAAGACTATTCAGAAAACTAGTACGTACAACATTTACCACTTCTTACACAACAGCAACAACAATAACAATCATCATTGCCGTCGATTTCATTAACATGATCTTCATCTTTAACATTGTCTTCACCATCATCATCATTAAATGCATGGCTCACACTGAAGCAGGTTGACATCGGCTGGTGTTGTGTAACGGACATTTGATACAGAAATGATTAAATTTCCGACCTTACCAGTTACACAGTGACCTCACTGAACAGAAAGC
Source organism: Panopea generosa (assembly GCA_029582155.1). Lineage (NCBI taxonomy): Eukaryota > Metazoa > Mollusca > Bivalvia > Adapedonta > Hiatellidae > Panopea > Panopea generosa. The sequence continues at coordinate 28,099,571 of CM055911.1, read as the reverse complement.
GCGATTGCGCTTTTACAATGTGTGCATACAGGTGTAAGCCTACCGTTGATTGTTTGTTCTTTATCCAAAAGTAAATAATAAAAGGCTCGCATTCATAGAGAAACCCAAATAAAAGAAGTGAAACTTACATTTTACTGTCTGCCAACCTCTGCACTACCAAAATATGATGAGAAAACTAGGGGTCACGTGTCATATAAGAGATTTTTTTTCTGCTCAGTGTATACACTGGTGACAAAGTGAAAGTAGAACTCAGAAATCACTGATGATATATTACTACCCCAATTTACAATTCAAACATGAAAATGCTGTCAAAAGGCCACTATGCGACAACCTCATAAAGGCCCTGCCCTTTTTCAATGAGGGGTACTATGCCTATTCTGGCCTCGATTTCAAAGTAAATTAAATATACTGGTCCCAATTGCAAAGTTAATAAACATGATATTTCATGATATTGAAATTAAATAAATAATCTGGCCCTGTTTTCAACGTAAATAAAAGGTTTTGCCCGACCCAAATATGTCAGCCCCCAGTCCCCACTATCCCTGATTTTCTAATGGTCTGCCCCTTAGTGTTATTAAAATGCTGGTGATGATGAAACACTAAACCCAGTTTCCAATATCATTGCAGTTATTTAACGGTGGTCAGTTAGCCTAAATAGTGCTCCTGTACATTCATTAACATGTAGCCAGTTCTAATGTAACTAATTATTGATGATGATGATTTAATTATTGATGATGATGATGATGATGATGATGGATGACGATGATGGTGATGCTGATGATGATAATGATGATGATTATGATAATTATGATGATGACGACGTCTTATAAAATATCAACGATATGTTTCAGAAAAATATTATGATGAAATAATTTTAAAAGCTTTCATGAAAACAAATCAAATTTAATTCAATATATTATCATCTGATTTGTATACATATTGTACACACACTGCATAACTAAAACGATTCATTAATAAAAATGTCACCTAAACAGTGTATCATGATCAATAACTGCAGCTTGTGTATTTGCTGTGGAATAGAATGATTTCGACATGTCCCTTTATTCTATTTATTTAACAAATCGATGCTTCCAAATTGTGAATCCATATACTGTCGACTTGTCTAAATGGTCGATACATCGACATCGCGATTAATGATGACATCCCAAATCACAATACTGAAACCGATTACACAATTTTATAAACATATGTCTACATTAAAAGTGACTGAATTCTTGAAATGTGCAATATAAAATGTTACCTTATGAAGGATAACGTTCAAAACAACACCTCTTTCAATAATTAAACAATGCAACTGTAGTGTATATTTAATGATGTTAATTTACAAAAAATCATTTTTTTCACCAACAAACTTCACACATGAAACATATTTAATATTTACCATCTATTTTTTTTACATGGTATAAACAAAATGACACTTATATAACCGAGATGCTGAATAACAATTAACACCGAATCAACAAAGACCCCTTGTACACATTTTTTACACGACTTCGAACGTGATTTGCCTAAGTTGTAAGAACATGTTTCACAATCGAAATGAACTAAATAAGTTTGAACTACACATTTTTAAACGCCCAATGACTTGTTATTAGCCTTCACTTGAAAAAAGGAAAATGACGGGATCAACTGGTGGTCCATTTTCCAGAGTTAAATTAAAAGAAAATACACTAATCCGGCGTCTTAGAAGCGGTCCTAATACCAAATATATGGGTGGCTAAAGTGGCTTCTAGGGAAGCTTATGCGTCAGGAACTCTATGATATCTCACACAGAGTCCCTACATTGCTGCCATGGCGGTACAATAACTCAGAAAGGACAGCGGACCTACTCAGATTCGATCTGATAGAATTATTCAGTAAGTATATTGTTTTTACTCATATTCGATCTGATACAATTACTCAGTCAGAAGAATGGTTGTACTCATATTCGATAAGATAGAAATACTCAGTAAGAAGGATGGTTGTACACATATTCGATCTGATAAAATTACTCAGTAAGGACGATGGTTCTACTCATATTCGATCAGATAGAATTACTCAGTAAGGACGGTGGTTCTACTCATATTCGATCAGAAAAAATTACTCAGTCAGGACGGTGGTTCTACTCATATTAGATCAGATATAGTAACTTAGTCAGAACGGTGGTTCTACTCATATTCGATCTGATAGAATTACTCAGTAAGGACGGTAATTTTACTCATATTCGGTCTGATAAAATTACTCAGTCAGGACGGTGGTTCTACTCATATTCGGTCTGATAGAATTACTCAGTAATGAAGGTGGTTTTTCTCATACTCGATCTGATAGAATTACTCAGTCAGGACGGTGGTTCTACTCGTATTCGATCTGATAGAATTATTCAGAAAGGACAGTGGTTTTACTCATACTCGATTTGATAGAATAAATTTATCAGGACGGTTTTCTACTCATATTCGATCTGATGGAATAACTCAGTAAATACGGTGGTTTTACTCATACTCAATCTGATAGAATAACTAAGTAAAGACGGTGGTTTTACTCATATTCGATCTGATAAAACTACTCAGTAAGGACGGTGGTAAAATCATATTCAATCTTATAGAATTACTCAGTAAAGACGGTGGTTCTACTCATATTCGATTTAATAGAATTACTCAGTAAGAACGGTGGTTCTATTCATACACGATCTCATAAAATTAGTCAGTAATGACGGTGTTTTTTTTCTCATACTCGATTTGATAGAATTACTCAGTAAAGACGGTGGTTTTACTCATATTCGATCTGATAGAATTACTCAGTCAAGAAAATGGTTCTTCTCATATTCGATCTGATAGAATTACTCAGTCAAGACAGTGGTTTTACTCATATTCGATCTGATAGAATTACTCAGTAAAGACGGTGGTTCTACTCATATTCGATCTGACAGAATTACTCAGTAAAGACGGTGGTTTTACCCATACTCAATCTGATATAATAACTCAGTCAGGACGGTGGTTCTACTCATATTCGATCTGATAGAATAACTCAGTGAAGACGGTGGTTTTACTCATACTCAATCTGATAGAACACCTCAGTAAGGACGGTGGTTCTACTCAAACTCGATCTGATAGAATTATTCAGAAAGGACAGTGGTTATACTCGATTTGATAGAATAAATTTATCAGGACGGTTTTTCTACTCATATTCGATCTGATGGAATAACTCAGTAAAGACGGTGGTTTTACTCATACTCAATCTGATAGAATAACTTAGTTAAGACGGTGGTTTTACTCATATTCGATCTGATAAAACTACTCAGTAAGGACGGTGGTAAAATCATATTCAATCTTATAGAATTACTCAGTAAAGACCGTGGTTCTACTCATATTCGATTTAATAGAATTACTCAGTAAGAACGGTGGTTCTATTCATACACGATCTGAAAGAATTAGTCAGTAATGACGGTGGTTCTTCTCATATTCGATCTGATATAATAACTCGGTATAGACGGTAGTTCTACTCATATTCGATCTGATAGAATTATTCAGTGAAGACGGTGGTTATACACATACTCGATCTGATAGAATTATTCAGTAAAGACGGTGTTTTTTTTCTCATACTCGATTTGATAGAATTACTCAGTAAAGACGGTGGTTTTATTCATATTCGATCTGATAGAATTACTCAGTCAAGAAAATGGTTCTTCTCATATTCGATCTGATAGAATTACTTAGTAAAAACGGTGGTTTTACTCATACTCGATTTGATAGAATTACTCAGTAATTACAGTGGTTTTAATCATATTCGATCTGATAGTATTACTCAGTAAAGACGGTGGTTCTACTCATATTCGATCTGACAGAATTACTCAGTAAAGACGGTGGTTTTACCCATACTCAATCTGATATAATAACTCAGTCAGGACGGTGGTTCTACTCATATTCGATCTGATAGAATAACTCAGTGAAGACGGTGGTTTTACTCATACTCAATCTGATAGAACACCTCAGTAAGGACGGTGGTTCTACTCAAACTCGATCTGATACAATTACTCAGTAAAGACGATGGTTTTACACTTACTTGATCTGATAGAATTACTCATTAGATGCGGTGGATTTAATCATACTCGATCTTAATAAATTACTGAGTAAGGACGGTGGTTCTACTCATATTCGATCTGATAGAATAACTCAGTAAAGACTATGGTTTTACTCGTACTCGATCTGATTAAATTACTGAGTAAGGACGGTGTTTCTATTAATATTCGATCTGATAGAATTACTCAGTGAAGACGGTGGTTTCACTCATATTCGGTCTGATAAAATTACTCAGTAAAGACGGAAGTTCTACTCCTATTCGATCTGATAGAATAACTCAGTAATGACGGAAGTTCTATTCATATCCGAACTGATAGAATTACTCAGTCAGGACGGTGGTTCTTCTCATACTCGATCTGATAGAATAACTCAGTGAAGACGGTGGTTTTACTCATACTCAATCTGATAGAACACCTCAGTAAGGACGGTGGTTCTACTCAAACTCGATCTGATACAATTACTCAGTAAAGACGATGGTTTTACTCATACTTGATCTGATAGAATTACTCATTAGATGCGGTGGATTTAATCATACTCGATCTTAATAAATTACTGAGTAAAGACGGTGTTTCTACTCATATTCGATCTGATAGAATTACTCAGTAAAGACGGTGGTTCTACTTATATTCTATCTGATATAATTACTCAGTAATGACGGTGGTTTTACTCATATTAGATTTTTTTTTTTTTTTTTTTTTTTTTTTTTTTAATTTCAATCACTGAAAAGTGATCCATTTAATCACCCCGTAATAGGTCTGTGAGGGTCGGGGTGAGCCATCCCTCAACAAACCGTACAAATATATATATCAGTCAAATTGTAGCATACATTCATATATATTTACACTGAAAGGAAAAAGAAAGCATACATTTTGGTTTTTAGAATTATTTCATTATTGACTAATTTTATTCATGTGATGGAAAAATGAACTGATTTTTTCTTATTGGTTTGCTTTGAAATGAATTAAGTGTTTGTTTTTTGATTCAACAGGAAGATGAAATATAAATATACAAAATTTATATGCAATACATTTATTGTTCCTTGACCTGTCGGCGTTTATAGGTATGTATACTTTCTTTTTCCTTTCACTGAATACACATATATACATTAATCTTAAAGGGACACACCAGTCTCAACAAATTATAGACTGTAGCTCGAGCTAAAACAAAAATCAAACAGTCAAAATATTATCTTTGTTACAAATTCGAATTGATTACATGAGCGGATTATGATCACATTTTTTATATATATTTTAATTTCGCTCTGATTGGTCAGCTGCTTTAGAAGAATGTGAAATATGATAGGCGATGAGTTTCATGTCTCTTTATTTTGGTATAATATCCCTATTTTGGGAAATGTGTTCTGCCCTTGGCGGACTGAGGACAAACGAGTTTTCCAGAATGTTCTCCAATGTAAAATACATTCACATTCCAGGATCGCTTCAATGTAAACAAACAAAAACAAATTTTCACGTTCTAGTACAAAAATATCTTACACATGTTAGATCAAAAGGTGATTGGCATATTATCGATCACAAAATAAAAAATGTAGCGATGCAGGATACACAAATAAGGTTTATTAGCGACCACACACTATTGATCAGGGGTTAAGACCGGTGCAAATCAAATTACCATAAACCAAAAAGTATTTGTCCCATGTTTGTAAAGTTGTAAATTAAAAACAAATATGATGTCCCACTGCAAACAATGACGAAAAATTATGATGCCTCACTGCAGGCAAAGACGGAAAAACATGATGACCCATTGTAAATAACAAAGAAAAAGCATTGCATCCCATGGCAAGCAATGAAATAAACATGATGTCCCAAGGTATATAATAAAGAAAAAACACGATGTCCTATAGTGTTTAATGCATTAGATGTAAATGTAAGTAAAACATTAATGGTTTAAAGATTTACATGATTTTTCATCATGACAATCACCAGGACTTAGTGGCATCTTTCACGGCTACTTTACAACAGATATAAATGCACAGACCAGCGGAATTGGAAACATCTGTACAACAGAATAGTGTAAACTGGCTGACACGACCATCAAGTGATGACTCATGGACCTTTTCCAAGCAACAAGGGATAATAAAAAAAATTACCTTTTCTTTATTTCTAGTACTGATAGACACTAACTGCATATGGTTGAAGCTAAATGGTAGAAACAAATAAGTGAAGATCCCTCCTTATGTAAGATGCTAAACAAAACTATTAAAAGCAATAAGAGTTGTCAGAAGACACCAGTGTTGAACTGTTGTGATGACATGTTTAGACAGATTGAGATTAAAACAAAACTGTTCAGTTTTTAATACAGCCCTGGCATGGGATGTGTCCTCAATCACAAAAAAATCCCATCTGTGTGAATAGTATAGTTTACTGAACAGGTTGTGTGGCCAAAATAAAAACTGACACTCAGAACACCGATACCTGCAGAACAAAATTGGATGGCTATATTGACCATTTTGATTGTACCAGGTGACCAATATAATGCACAGCGTTATGCTATATTTATAAACTACTACACTCTTGTGATTTTTACCCAAATGCTTGTGCCAGTCAAGAATATTACTATGGTAATATGTTATGACTTACTTTGCAAAAGTAACTTTTTTTATATACATAGGCCTAATAATCAGCAGAAATAAATCTTTTGACAAACAGTTTTTGAGTTCAATTAACAAATTGCAAATCATGCCAGCAGACAAGGTAACATGTTCTTAAATCAATTAACACATCAATCATGATTTCAGTCGCTATAAAATTGATCAATGGAATATTTTTCTAAAATCATATACTAATGGAATTCAGCACCCAGAGTTAGCAACATCTAGACTTCATAAATCAGGGATTTTATTCTTCAGCCACTATCAGTGCATGTTGTTCTTTTAAAGGAAATTTCAGCGGAATAGTGAGAATTTTCAGCTGACATGGAAATAAATATTTTTGGAAATGTGAAATATATTATGGACCATTTTCATTTCCATGCCTCCTCTATAAGATAGAATGGTTTCTTATAGTGTATTAAGCTAATGAAGAAACCAGTTTGAAGACAGATGGAAAAGATATATTTGGGTGAAATATTAAAGAGAAAACGACGTTAAAACGTTAAAACAAAATCACTAACTCATGAAAATGGAAGTCGGTAAATCACTACCTGCACACTTAAATGTGAAAAAGACATGTCCCATTGGTTATAATTGAAAATCAAAGGACTCAAGGCCCTGAGAGGCGCCATTTGTTTGAATATTTAGAGTCATTGCTATGCCATTTAGTGACACACCCATCTCAGCAAGTAACGGATAACGTTCCCACTTAAATCAGCGGTGAGAGACGTGACAATAAGACGTAATGTCATATATCAATCATCACGAATACTGTGGTCGGATGGGGATTCAAACTCATGAACCAAGGATTGATAGTAATACGCTCGCTACAGGAGAACTACTGGTATTGACCATTATGAAGCAATTCTCATTAGATAATCGTAGCTAATTTAAATAAAAAAAAACATAGTATATTTCAGTGTTTATTTTAGAAACACATGTAACAAGAAATCAGATTGGGTAGGTACGTGATGGGTATGCCATCCTGTGTTGAAAAAAAAGTTTAGGTTTTGTGTTCATTAATGAATTGTCGCATACCCAAAGGTATCAACTGCGATATTCTCCATCCATCATGATGTATAAAACTGACAACCGGGGGTATCCAACGATGCATAAATAGTGCATTTCAAGTATATGTTTTTCTATTCAATATTAAAATATTGTTGCCATATAATATGGTACAAAAAAAGGAGTTTTTTTAATGGACAATTTTTCATATTTCAAAGTTAATACAATTGATAAGTTGTTGATTTAATGTTTGATTCTGTAATGAAGAATATTTCATAAGGTATCTGTGTATTTCGAAATCAATATAAAATTCATAAAAGTAGACATTAATAATTAAGTCTTAAAACATCCCTAATAAACAGTACAGCAGTAACCTATGCGCCGACTTTTAGGATCCGATTTTTGAAGGCGCCGACTTTTAGATCGGGTTTCTCAGGGTAAGCGACCTCCCGTATGATGGTGTCACCGGTTTTCGACAACTTAAGAATCGTCATTAAATATTTCAATACAAACTGGATGTTGACGCTAAATGCTTGTACATAACAGTTACGTAACCATTAAATATTATTTTTTCTACACAAAAGATAACAAATATATGCTCACTGCTTTCACATTCCGTTATATCACGGTGCATTTACGTTAGATCACGGTGACCCCAATAATCTCCAACAAAATGACGTCACCTGAATTCGAGCACATGAATGAACGACGTAATGTGTCAACACTGAAATGACACGGGGATGCCGAAGAGCAAATAAATGAAAGTAGAAAATACAGCACTTACTTTACGAATGAATGAAGGATTATTTCCAAAGAAAAACATTGTTTATTAAAAAAAGTAAATATATTTAAAATATTTAATACACAAATTATAACACAACAATGTATTTAAACTTCATAAACATTTTTAAATGTGTTAACACTAACTGAAAAGAGCTGTTTAGGCTATCTGCAATATTTTTAATATAAACTGTTACTTTTCACAACATGGGCACATAAATTCTGTGTGCCTTCTTACAGTGCAAACTTTACAACAAAATCTGAGATGGGTCCAGTGATGGCATTTATCACATTGACACCATTTCACAATAACTACGTCAGTGCACTCTCTTAAAGTTGGTGGTGAATGTCTGTGGCAAACAAAACATTTAGACGATTCATCATCTGTTGAACTGCTATACTCGTCTTCGTTGGAATCCTCAACATAAAATGCGGATGGATCAGGTTGTGGAGAGTCATATTGTTTGTTCTTTTTGGTGTCCAAATTTGATTTATTTAGCGTTTTTTTTTTGTTTTGGGTTTGGGTTTACATGTTTTTTTTGTTTACATGAAGTTTGGAAGGGTTCTCTTGTTTATACTTTTTCATTTGGCATATTACAGATTCTTCGGTTATAGCTCGACCAGACACGATAGGATGTAATGACTTTCTTTTCTTGCCTTTATTTTGTTTGGCACTAACAATATTAAGACAAGAAAAGAATTCTTCCGCATTTGGACCATTCTCTTCGTTTCTGCAATGTATGCCAACACCATTGATTTGATCATCATCAATAGCGTGCAATGCTGAAGGCTGTGCAGATGGAGATGAATATATATGTTCAGGTGTATGTTGACGGTTTGTGTTTGTATCTGCAGGAGCAGGGTGGTCCGGGTTAGCATCTGCAGGAGCAGGGTGGTCCAGGTTTACATCTGCAGGAGCAGGGTAGTCCATGGTTGAATCAGCAGGAGAAGGGTGGCCCAGGTTTACATCTTCAGGAGCAGGGTGGCCTGGCTCAACAGCAATGTCAAATATTGAATGCGGTGTTAATTTTGTCTGATCTATGGCTTGTGGGTTCCATGGATAAACACCAGCTTTACGGAAAGCTGAACGAAGATTCTCTGGAGATAATGCAGGAGTATAAGCTTTACTGGATATTTCACAAATGTTGTGGTGATTGATGATTTGTCCAGGGTGTTTTCTCAAGTATGCCAGGGATTCTGTACTGTATATCTTTTCCAAAGGTCCAAAGCTTCCAACATCCATAGGTTGGAGGATGTGAGAACAATCAGGCGGGAAGACGAACAAATGTACACCTATTTGTTTAGCCCATTCAATTACAGACATTGTTAGATGACTGGCATGACCATCGAATAACAAAAGCACTGGATTATCTTGAGTAAATGTTCTTTCAAAAACTGCAGAAGTGGACCATCCTTTGTCTGTCACGGTGCCAGCTGTTCCAGGTAAGCCTCCATTGAGCAACTCATCTCTCATTCTCTTTCCTGCAAAAACATAATATGGTGGGATTTGCTGACCTAATGCATTGCCACACCCAATAATAGTTCTGTTGGCAGCTCTTGGTGATGTTATTGCTTGTGCAGGAATGCCACGTGCTGAAACAACATTTGGAGGTCGGTGTTACGTTGAGATGCCCTTTTCGTCCAAATTGTAGATGGCTTCAGGTTTGTTAAGCAAACCATACTTAATCATGGTGGATTTCAGTTCATTGAAATACGTATTGACAACTCCAGGTGAGGCACTCTGTGCCCTGATACAAGCAAGACCCCTAGGTTTAACAACGTGCAGCTCGGGCCATCGACTTAGAAAGCCATAAAACCATTTCATACTAAAATGTTGAGATTTGTCTCTTTTCCCCATATGAACTGCAAGATCTGATGCAATTTCTAACACTTCGGCTCTGGTAAAACCAAATCCAAGCTCGGCCATGTAGGTGATGTGTTTCACCAGTCTTGCTTCTTCTTCTTGTGTTAGCAGAGGATCAGGACCAGATTTTACTGTTTCTTCTGAAATCCTACCATCCACTCTGTCTGTTAGCGTTGTCACAGGCACATTATGATCTATTGCAGCCTTTCTTACAGACATATTTTGTTCTCGATAAAAAAAACAAAATATAAACATTTTTTAATTAGACAATATTCTTACTAGTTTACATTTTATTTGTTCACCTCAGTTTATTCCACAACTGCCATTTTAAACTATTAACCACGTTCCATTATATTATAACATAAAATCCTATGATAAATTCAATGTCAGTTTTAAAAAAAATCTATAAGAAGGGTGCTCCTCTAGAGCCTCAATATCTTTTGAGATGCGCTCTCACTTCCGGCTGTCACTACTTGACCTTGACCTTGCATATATTTACTATCAGCAGACGACGTTGGAATTAATGTTTCTTAAAGAAAAATAAGTTTTAAACTGGGTTTTTTTGACAACCGAAAAATGGGAATAGTGAGAAATACGTTTTTTCATGCTTGTATAACAAAATGACGATGTTACCTGTATGGGAAGCATTGTTTGTGAGTCTTTTTTCACGATCAATAACACTGTGGCTTCTGGTTGTAAATATTTACATTTCTGCAGGAAGTTCAAATACGCGTGCGCGATATTCGTAATTCTGGGAAGTGATCGATTTCAGGTGACGCTCGAAAACAGGTAACGGCACCATACTTTTTTTGCTTCAAACAAAATATACGACTTGTTTACAAAATAAACCTTTTTAAGTGGTGATTTTATACTATATTTGTTGAAATAAGACGCTCAGAAAACCTTTTACGATTGCATCGATTTGTTTACTTGTAAAATGGTCTCAATAATACACTACGATTAAAATTCCAGACACCCTTTATCAACAGCGTGTATGCGTAACTTACCGATATAATCCCTTTAAATGGACTGATCTGAATCTACACTACATATAGTATATTAATACAGCATATTACAGAACTTTTCTGCAATAATGTTTAACATTTCTGAATCTAGCATCAATTCTAAATCAACCATGATTGACGACGACATAAAGAAAGCCAATAATATTACATTTGCTCAGGGACTATTTTAATTGTCGATATGCTAATTAGTATGGACACTCCTACAAGGGACTATTTTCATTGTTGAGCGAAATGCTAATTAGTATGGACACTCCTACATTTCAGCCTTCGTAGTAAATAGCAATCGTTTGCAGACATCAGATATCAAAAGTAAAGACTCAAACACGTTATCACGTCATTACTTTATGTTTCGTACATTGAAAAGTTACCTTTATCCGACAGATACACCAAGAACTACTTGAGCAGTTAGACGGTGCATATAACATGAGCATATTTTATCGAGTATATAGTATGATTCTAAAGATACGACAGAAGATATGGCGCCTGAAAAAAGGTGATCGTCCCATAGTTATAAAAGTATGAAAAAAAGCGAAGGTCCCATTGCTGATATTGGTAAAAAAAAAATGTTTGTCCCATGTCTGAAATGCATAAAGAAGTAATCGTCCCATGCCTTACTGCACCGGTCCCAACCCCTGATAACTATTGTGTGGTCCCTTAATGCCTACTTTGAAATGACGACATCCGACTTTTAGTCACATCCTTAAAATAATTCAAAATAACAGGAATAATGCACTTAATAGTACATGTTCAGATAATTCGAGAAAGCAATACATAACTAAGGGCATCATAAAAACTAGTTAAACATAGTAACAGTCAACTTGCACGAATAGCAGTATATTTTATAAAAATAAGTAAAATAAGATTTTGGTGTGTAAATGACGTCCAGTTTTAGAAAGGGACATAACTTCCTCTTACAGGGATACTAATAGTGAGACTAATTACAAAGGGACGAAACTTTTTACACCAGTATACATAAATGAAATGTTTAAACCAAGAGGCCAAAATGAAAATTTACCAGAACTACGACACATTTCACCAAGTTATTCAGGTCCTATCATTTGGAATAATCTTCCAAATCACCTGAAAAAATTAGATTCTCTTAACTCTTTTCATAATAATTGTGTTAAATGGATGAAATCGAATTAGTTAACATCTAACTACTAAAATAATTTGTTTTATCCTGATCAACTTAAAAATGAGCATGAACTTATAGTGTACGCATGTATGTGTTTATGTCTGTGTGTTTGTAAGTGCTTGCATATGAGTGTGAGTGTGTGCATGAATGTGTGTAAGTCTGGTTAAATATTGCTTTCTCTTTATACTGATTTATGTATGTGTGACTAGTCGTATAACAGTTTTTACATTTGATATTTTACATATTAAATTGTTTGTATATTTAATACATGTACATGTATTGTAAATAATAGAGGGCCTCATGGAAGATTAGTTTGTAACTAAATGTGTAACCCTCTGTAAATAAAGACTATTATTATTATTATTATTATTATTATTATTACTGTGAAAATAATATCAAGGTTAGACAATACTAAACACCAAAATGTGGTCTTCTTATTAAAACAATAACACTCCTATCATAGATGTACGTAATACATAAACACCGTTACGGTACAATATGTCAGGTTTATTGGGATCGAATGTATTTCAATAATTACATATTGTCTGGTTCCCATCACTATTAAGCCTTTTACTAGACGGGGACACCAGACTATCATAAAACGTAATGAATTTGATATTTCTATTATCGATACTTTCACTAAGACCACAATTAGTTTTAGTCTTAGTTTAGAACTACCGTTGGGCACATTAATATTTCCCCTACTGCACGAGTAGCATCTTGATACTAATATTGGTGTTGTTTTTGTGATAAAAGGCTGACACGCGTCCAGGTACAGTTATGAATAGATTATACTCACGTGTTTCTTTTTCTTCTAGATTTCAAAAGTGAATTCTTTAACAAACTTTTTCAAGCACTTGCAATTTGACGATATGGAGGAAACGGTCAAGGAGATGGAACATCATCAGGGAAATAAGCAAGATGGATCGCACGGTTATGAGCATAGTTGGATTAAAATATGACATTTATTGCTACGTTGATTTAATGTATTATGATCTATCAATTATATATTAAACTGGTTGCAAACGGGGCATTGTATTACAAGCTTTAATAATATAATATGATAAGCCATGACGTATAGTAATACATTATAATAAGTAGTAATGTATAATAAAATATTGTGATAAGAAATGATGTATAATAAAATATTGTGATAAGAAATGATATATACTAAGATGTTGTGATTAGAATGATATATAATAAGATGTTGTGATACGGAAAGCTATATAATAAGATATTGTGATAAGGGATGATGTATAATAAGATGTTGTGATAAGGAATGATGTATAATCAGATGATGTGGTAAGGGATGATGTATAATAAGAAATTGTGATAAGGGATGATCTATAATAATATGTTGTGATAAGGGATGATGTATAATAAGATGTTGTGATAAAGAACGATGTATAATAAAATGTGGTGATAAGGAATGATGTATTATAAGATATCGTGATAAGGGATGATGTATGATAAGATATCGTGATAAGGAATGATGTATAATAAGATATCGTGATAAAGGATGATGTATAATAAGATACCGTGATAAGGAATGATGTATAATAAGATATCGTGATAAGGGATGATGTATAATAAGATACCGTGATAAGGAATGATGTATAATAAGATATTGTGATAAGGAATGATGTATAATAAGATGTTGTAATAAGGAATTATGTATAATAAGATTTTGTGATAAGGAATAATATATAATAAGATATTGTGATAAGTAATGATGTATAATATGATATTGTGATAAGGGATGATGTATTATAAGATATTGTGATCAAGAATGATGTGTAATAAGATATTGTGATAAGGAATGATGTATAATAAGGTATTGTTATAAGGAATGATGTAAAGTAAGATGGTGTGATAAGGAGTGATGAATAATAAGATGTTGTGATAAGGAATCATGTATAATAAGATGTTGTGATAAGGAATAATATATAATAAGATATTTTGATAAGAAATGATGTATAATAAGATATTTTGATAAGGAATGATGTATAATATGATATTATGATAAGGGATGATGTATTATAAGATATTGTGATCAAGACTGATGTATAATAAGATATTGTGATAAGGAATGATGTATAATAAAGTATTGTTATAAGGAATGATGTAAAGTAAGATGTTGTGATAAGGAGTAATGTATAATAAGATGTTGTGATAAGGAATTATGTATAATAAAATAATATGATAAGGAGTGATTTTTAATAAGATATTGTGATCAAGAATGATGTATAATAAGATGTTGTGATAGGAATGATGTATAATAAGATATTGTGATAAGGAATGATGTATAGTAAGATGTTGTGATAAGGAGTGATGTATAATAAGATATTGTGATCAGGAATGATGTATAGTAAGATATGTGATCAGGAATAATGTATAATAAGATGTTGTGATAAGGAATGATGTATAATAAAATATTGTGATAAGGAATGTTGTATAGTAAGATGTTGTGATAAGGAGTGATGCATAATAAGATATTGTGATCAGGAATGATATATAGTAAGATAGTGTGATAAGGAATGATGTATAGTAAGATGTTGTGATAAGGATTGATGTATAATAAAATATTGTGATAAGGAGTGATGTATAATAAGATATTGTGATAAGGAATGATGTATAACAAAATGTTGTGATAAGGAATGATTTATGACAAGCTATTGTGATAAGAAATAATGTATGATAAGATATTGTGGTAAGGAATGATGTATGATAAGGTATTGTGATAAGAAATGATGTGTAATAAGATATTGTTGTGATAAGGGATGACGTATAATAAGATATTTTGATAAGGAATGATGTATAATAAGATGTTGTGATAAAGGATGATGTATAATAAGATGTTGTGATATGGAATGATGTATGATAAGATGTTGTGATAAGAAATGATGTATAATAAGATATTGTGATAAGGAATGATGTATAATAAAATATTGTGATAAGGAATGATATATAATAAGATGTTGTGATAAGGGGTGATGTACTATAAGATATTGTGATAAGGAATGATGTATAATAAGATGTTGTGAAAAGGAATGTTGTATGACAAGGTATTGTGACAGGTAGTGAAAAAAAATTATTATGATAAAGAGTGATGTACATTAAGATATTGTAATACGTATTGATGTATAATTAGATATTGTGATAAAAAGTGATCTACATTAATATATTTCGCCAAGTAGTAAAATTAGATAAGATATTGTGACAAATAGTAATATATAAAAAGATATCGTGACAAGTAGTAATATAAAATAAGATATTGTGATACGTAGTGACGTACCATAATATATTGTGATACTTAGTGACGTTCATTAATATATTTCGCAAAGTAGTAATATTAAATAAGATATTGTGACAAGTAGTAATATAAAAAATGATAGAGTGACAAGTAATAATATAAAATAAGATATTGTGATATGTAGTTACGTACATTAAGATATTGTGATAGGTATTGATGCACATTAAGATATTGTGATACGTAGTGATGCACATTAAGATATTGTGATACGTTTTGATGTCCATTAAGATATTGTGTTATGTAGTGATGTATATTAAGATATTGTAATACGTATTGATGTACAATAAGATATTGTGTTATGTAGTGATGTATATTAAGATATTGTAATACGTAGTGATGCCCATTAAGATATTGTGATACGTTGTGATGCACATTAAGATATTGTGATACGTATTGATGTACATTAAGATATTGTGTTATGTAGTGATGTATATTAAGATATTGTAATACCTATAGATGCACATTAAGATATTGTGATACGTAGTGATGCACATTAAGATATTGTGATACGTATTGATGTCCATTAAGATATTGTGTTATTTAGTGATGTATATTAAGATATTGTAATACGTATTGATGTACAATAAGATATTGTGTTATGAAGTGATGTATATGTAGATATTGTAATACGTAGTGATGCCCATTAAGATATTGTGAAACGTAGTGATGCACATTAAGATATTGTGAAACGTAGTGATGCACATTAAGATATTGTGATACGTATTGATGTACATTAAGATATTGTGTTATGTAGTGATGTATATTTAGATATTGTAATACGTAGTGATGCACATTAAGATATTGTGATACGTACTGATGCACATTAAGTGATTGTGATTCGTAGTGATACACATTAAGATATTGTAATACGTAGTGGTGCACATTTAGATATTTTGATACATATTGATGCACATTAAGATATTGTGATACGTATTGATGCACATTAAGATATTGTGATACGTATTGATGCACATTAAGATATTGTGATACGTACTGATGCACATTAAGATATTGTGATACGTATTGATGCACATTAAGATATTGTGATACGTATTGATGTATAAAATATTGTGATAAGGAGAGATGTACAATAATATATTGTGATATAATATTATATATTAAGTGTCCTTGTTATATTATATATCAGTTTCCCTGTAATATCGTAGATTATTGTTCCTGATATAGTATGGACTTTGTCTACCTGTAATATAATATATTAATACGAGGTATGTCCCAAAAGTAAAAGTACGCATTTAGAAATATGCCTTTTGGTGTTTCAATCCAAACAATTCTTGGCATAAATATTTTTCCATATTTAAACTATAGGCATGCAAAATTTCAATATCGTACACCTTTTATAACATTAATTTTGACAAGTCAAAATGTATATATGTAATAAAGTACGGGGGAGTTTGACGTTATTTGTCCGACATCAAGTTGATATTCAAATGAAAGTCATTCTTTTTCCGAAGTATGAACCGCCGTGAAAGCACAATTTTTGTGGTACTGCACCCACTTCTGGTACATGTTACGATACTATGATGACTCATAGGTCCTAACCACAGAATGTACACTCAGGCACATGGCCCGGGGGTACTGAAAGCGCTTTTTACGTAGAGCTAACTTGAATCTCACGAAAACCACACAATATTTCGGTCGTTCAGATCGCTGATTGTCAGTTACTTTTGTCTCACCATTGGAAACCCGTTTGTACCACCAATAGATAAGACTCCAGGATATTCCTTCTGTTAAAGAGTAGTATGAAATAAATTTCAGATTATCCTGTGGTGTTATATTAAACCCAAAACAAAATATTACCACACTCCAAATTTCCACTCTAGGCGTGACGTCGTCCAATTTATTTACTATTCAAATTCGCACTTGTTATTTCAAAAGTACGCAAATATTCAAATGTTTATCGATAACGTCGAATTTTAAAACGACATTCGCACATGATCTGAAATTATGTCCATTGTTATTTTATAGCATTTGGCTCGATATTGAGGAAGCTGTCTACTTTCAAAGGCTCTGTTGTTTTTTTAAGTGTCATCAAATTTCAAATTACCCCGTATTTCTTAACTCGCGTTACTATGGTCACTTTTGCAAAAACTTAATGATAACTGAAAGTTGACTTGATGTTTTATGACAATGGAATATGTGTCGATCTATCATTTGATACCATTGGTTTGCATGTGACGCCCTAAATACAAAATTGACAGGGTCGTCCTATCACTTTTGGGACAAACCCCGTATACCTGTAATATTATAATTATATGTACCTGTATAATTATATATTTAATGTGCCTGTTATATTATATATTATCTCTACTTGTAATGTTATAGATTATATGTGCCTGTATAATTTTAGATTATGTGTACAAGTTATGAAATAGATTATGTCTATCTGTTGTATTATAGATTATGTGTACCTGTAATATTTGTCATTTTCTATTTCAGAGTAAATGTACAAAGCCAATTAGAACGTAATCCAGATGTTTACACCTGTTAACTACTGACTATCAATCCAGGGGTCGTGAGTTCGAATCCCCGCTGGCCACAATCTCCGTGGTGGTTGATATACGACATTGCGTCTCATTTTCTTTCGTCTCTCACCGCAGATTCAAGTGGGAAAGTTATCAGTTACTTGCGGAGAATGGGTGAGCTTGAGTACTGGTTAACTTCCAGGATCCCAGGACACAGTGGTTAACTGATCGTCTGTTAGCCCTTGATATTTTAATATACAGGGCTATAACCACGACAAAAAGTATTCAATTTGACCAATTCAAGACGTTGATGAGACATAAAGTTCTACATGTAAACTATAATGTATCTTTGACAGCGATCAAATGTCGAGTGTTAGAGTGCACACAATGTCAACTAAGAATATATGTGATGCTTCAACGGCCTTTACACCAACATTTTCACGAATGTGTGATTATTTTAATGTATTAAATCTATTTTTCATCTTATGCCTATAAGGTTCGATAACTGTTTTCCAAGCTTCTTAACGTTTCACTACACAGTTGCGCCCCTTCCAATATATGCAGCATGTGTACGGGCTGAAATTCTTCACTGGTTCAAGATATGCAATAATAAAGGGGAAAATGCATCACTTGACCAGGATTTTTTTAATTCAATGCTTTTTTGGGACCTATCAATTTCCAGAGTAATACTATGTTAACTATTCGCCCACAATGCAGTTCGAACCAACAAATCTAAAATGACACAGAGTTGCCCAGAGAGCATCATTAGAGTCTGACAGTGATTGTGGTTGCAAGTCCAGAATATGTTCATTAGGCTCGAACTACCCATGCGGTGTATTTGAAATACTTTTAAAACGGTCCACAAATTCATGCATAATTATATCGCTTGAATTATGGATATTCCTGTTCTGTTATGGATCCAGAACTCCCTGGTTGTTTCTTGCTAAGAGACGATAATTAAGATTTTCTTTGGCATGTCGACAAACCATTAGGGCTGATTAATTTAATGTTTTGCATTGATTTTAAATGTTCCCCATTTGTTTTAAAATACATCATAGACAACATTAGATACATTATTTACACATGTGTTTATATCAATTCAGTTTTGTAATACTATATCACAAATGTCATCAAACAGATGTTAATTATCATGCAATGGATCATTAAACGCATTTAAACCAATATCATTTCAAATGATTTTATCATATTTTGTTAACTATTAATCAGTTTTATAAAGGATTATTTTATTACAGTCAATACAAAAATCAATTAGACAATGATCCGAGCATTCATTTAGATCCAATTAATTGATATTAGATAAACTTGTTAAATGTTTCAGTTTAACAATTGAATAATGAACAACACGTGATGCAGTACTCATCAAATTATACCAGATAAGTAGAAAATCGCCTGACGGAATGTCTACATATCGGTTAAGTTTAGGATAGAAAACACACAAGTGCCCTTGGTTATATGTCACGGACACGAGATTTCTATCCGACTCAGAGCGCATCAATAAATTATCTGGCCATTCTGTCCTCAAATGTTGAGATACCTTTGAAACTTCTGTCGTTCACCGAAACTGTGCTGGAGAATGATAAATAGTTCACACTATTACCGACGAAGAAAGTAAAAAAGATAAAGACCGAATGTCCCGTAAGGGCTAACAGACGATCAGTTAATCTGACCTCTCTTTAACCATGGAAGGATTACCAGTATTCGAACACCCCCATCTCGGCAAGTAACTGATAACGTCCCCACTTTAATCAACGATAAAAGATGAATGACAATGAGACAATTGATATTTCAATCAACACGGAGACTGAGCGGGCCGAGATACGGATTTACGACCCCTGGTTTGATATTCAAATGTACTACCGGCTGAAATAATCGAGTCCAATAAGACGGTACTATTAACATCATTGTAAAGGCAAATACCAAATGCTGCATAGCTGCAAGATGTGTAAACGAAATAAATTTATTTTTTTGCACTTTGGCATATTCAATTTTAAATGTTTCCAATAAATAGTTAGTTTTACTAAAGATATAGATTCATGTTACAGAAATACTCTTGGTATTGGAATGGTTCTTACACATTCGTAATTTGTCATTTTATTGCTTACAGGCAGAAACTCTTATTGGTGATGTGGTGCGTGCTGTTCTTGTTCAGTTAGCCAAGCAGTCTGTTTAATGTATTGTCCGTCCGTCCGTCCGTCCGTCCGTCCGTCTGTCTGTCTGTCTGTCTGTCTGTCTGTCTGTCTGTCTGTCTTTCTGACTGTCCTGATTCATTACAGAATGTAGAAAATAGGAATGTTCTGACTTCCCTTCCAATAGCCTGTACAACATCACTTTTTCTATACAGCGGACCTAACACGAGACGTTCAAGGACGGACGTTCAGACCTTCAGCTTTAAAGATTTTATTTTGTGAGGTTTACAGATATTAGTATATTAATAAGTCTAATAAAACACTTATGCTGTTTAAGTTTTTTTTTTGGTACATCTGTATTGTATCAAGATAACTTTGCATTTTTCAGCGGCGTAACAGACAATAGAAATCATGTAAAATGTTTTACTTATCCGTTTTTAGACGGTACTAGGTCATGTTAATACTATATAAACGTTTTTATTTCGAGACACTGGTTGGCCAGATGGTAGCAGTTGTAGTCTTCGGTTAATACTATCGACATAATCATATAGTTGAGCTACTCTGGAGTTGAAATCACCTGTGAAAATTGAAGAATAAAATATTGTCCTTAATGAACTGCATATCAATCTTCTTAAAGACGATATTATGAGATTGTAGTTTATTGTATTTCTTTTGAATTTTTGAATTTTAAGCGGTTTCAGTTTTTAACATGTTTTCAATTCCTGTTTGTTTCCTTTTAATGTATTCACATTCCTGTGTAATAGTTTCCACTTGCGTCAATATCAATACTATCAATAATTTTCTTGTTTTGTACGTGGAGTTTGGATTCAAGTGATAAAACACTAGTGTCTATATGGGTCAGATTTTGTGATATCTGAGTAAGCTGAAGATCCAAATTGGCATTCCTATATAACTACTTAAAACAAAAAGGCGAATTCATCAAAAAAATATTCTAAACTTTTAAACATTGCCCACAACTTGTTGAAAGTCTAGCACGAGTATGATCACTGACTCGATAGTATCAACGCATATATTGAGGAAGAATTGAGACAGAATTGAGAAATTTCAACTTCAGGTAGTATGTTGTACAGTTTTACTTGTAACAGCTTCAAGACAAGAGAAGAGGAATGCGTGACGCGTGTGCTACGATAACTGAGATGGAAGATTATCCTTCAAATTTTCTTTCACGCTGTGGTCGAGGGACCGGTGCCAGCTCTCCCTTGCCAAGACTTGCTTAGCCCGTTCAGATAGAAACGTCAAAAATATTGATTTTGTAACAAAACGTTGTTGAAAACCAAGTAAAGAATAAGTAAAAATGCTTCAACCCGGTTATATGTAAAACTGATTAATTTATATATTCGTACTTTCTATCAACAATTATAGATTAGAACCATCTGGACAAGATTTGTAAGTGTGAACCCATTCAACAGAGTTTACAACCAGCTCACATCAAGCGTTACTAAAACTCTGTTCACGATGTTTACATGCTGAACAAGCAATGCGTCGTATTTATACCAAACAATCAGACACAGAATGTCATTTCCGATGGTTTATTTACGTAATGTAGATGTTTGGAAAAGTCGGAAAGTAGATCGGAAACATACGTTAGAGAACCGAGGTTTACGGAAAATACCTGATGAGTCAGTAGTGACATAACACAAAGTTTTTATACAACTATGACATGGTTTTGTTAATCCCTAGCACAATAAAATGCTGTGATAAAATAATTGAAGCTCATAATGTTTATGAAAGTTGTTATGAATTAATACAATTTCAACTCATCAAAAGCCATCATGTTGAAATGGAATTCATTCACCATGATCTTCAAATATGTATATCGTAAGAAGTCAAAATATTTTATGCGCTCTTTTCCTTTTATAACTGTTGGTTGCAGCTCTTCAATATTTGAGGTCAATATGGTTAGGGTTATGATAATGTTTCGGTTGAATAATGAAACATGAATAACGAACTAAGAACAGACTGTCTTTTTATATTATATAAATGTTAACTTGGGCAAGACAATTCAATTTACTCTATTTAAAAAATCGAAAAGTATACATGGATCTAATGAATGGCCATTGATTGGTATGCAATCTTGGAATATGAATTTTGCTATGAATATAATTTTGCAGCAGTGGTCTAGTGGTAGAGCGTCCACCACCAATGCCTAAGGTCATTGTTCGAAAGCTCGTCATATATATATTATTAGATAATTATTTGTGAATAAAAAGACGTATATTTTCAGACCAAACTACGGCGAGTGCGCCTTAGCTACAATATAAATATAAAAGACATGAGACCAAACCATAACCAAACTCAATAGAACTGGTGTCAACTATGACTTGTATACTATGGTTTTACATGCAACACATCTGAACTGAAAGGGCAATTTACATACATGAACTGATAGCTTTATATGAGAAGGATCCAGTTAAGTATGCATATCTGCTCAAACGTTATATACAGACATGAAAACCCATTTGAGTATGCTGCCATCTCATAAAAACGTACCTTTCATCGCCAAGGTTGTTGACTCAAACTTAGCTCGGATCAAAAACAAATGTGTAAAAATGTGTCAGTTAATAACGGAAATACAGTGGTCTATGTGGATTACTTGTATTTCTCCACCAATATGCAATGTAACAAAATATGCAATTTATATCTTATTTTATTTTATAAATGGTGTTAAGCGCAATTAAATAATAATAATAAAAAAAAACAACAAACTAATGAATGTTCGATGTCAGCATATAGTCAAAACTTGGCATCATAAAAGCTAAACATAAACGTTTATTGGTAAGCATGGGTGTCATGTGAACTACAATTGAAGCCGTTAAAGGAGTTGCGTCGTAATTGTCAAGACGTAAATGTACACATCCTAATGGTAAAATGACAACAACATGATTGGCGTAACTTTTAATTGAATACTTTTATCAAATATTTAATCAAAACACATAGTTTTTATCTTTTTCAAATTATATGGAAATTTCATTATTCAAGGTTAGATAAAATTGCTCTTGGAGCGACGACCCCATGTAAGTTAAAGTCTTCTATATTTCATTGTCATAGTGTAGTTGTCAGCCAGAAAAATCTGAAAAATATATGAATATATCGATTTAGTATCTATAACAATTATGCAAAAAATGATGTTAAACATATATATTTATTTTGCATTGTATACTGATGCTATGAAAACAAGAAGTTGTATAGTGCAAGCTCGCTTTCTGTCAATGACAATTTCTTTTGTAAGGCCAACCTCTCCTAAACTGATTCTCTCCACTCCCTACTGTGATATCAATTCTTTTATCGACTACCAATGTTTGTATTACAAAGACTAAATCGCTGACCCATTTGAATGCAACATTCGGTGGAATTTGAAACTGGAATGACGAATAATACTGAAGAATTGCACAACGTTCGCGACCTCAAATTTTATATTTTTGCAATTATAGTTCTATTTGATTATTCCACATCCGTTACAAGTGCTAAAACATTGAAATATTTCATGTTGCAATAGAATGTACGCTCTCTTTCATTGTACAGATGCATCCACTATCAATAGTTATGTCTCGCGGGGATTTCATTTTCGTTTTATTTTTGAAGACGAATGCAAGACTTGTTCCAAGAAAAAAATATGAATAACTAGTTGAAACAATATTTATATAGCGATTATGGTGTCGTTTGTTAAAGGTTTATATTATGATATGTTTTATAATTATTTCTGATTCCTAGGAATCGCGGACAAGCTATTCGGTAAAAGCGATATGATGCCGATTTGATAATGCATTGATTTATCGGTTTACCAACAGTAATTATTTTTTTTTTTATTATATCACTTTTTACGTTCGAACACCAAATTATAATTTACTGAAATAAACGGAATATTCATGATTGTAAGGTAAAAACTAACGGACAATATTATTTATGGAAGTAACTACTCTTTCTTATGTTAGATGGACATGAGTGGAGATGTATATGTCAGTGATAATATGTATCAAGAAAGACAACAGATTAACATGTTCTTTTTAACAAAAAATTGAAAGGGGTTTAACGCCATATTCAACACGTTTCTGGTTATATATGGCATGTCCAGTTTTATTGGTGGAGCAAGACATCAGAATGTATCTGAGCAGAAACACTGTCCTTCCGAAAATAACTGGCAAAATGTCTCATTTAAAGGTTTTGGAGCAAGCGGGACCCGCCCTTAGCGGGGAGAGGGAAATGATCGTGAGACAGAATCTTAGATAACTGGTCACGGATGACCCCGTTTCATAATACACAATAATTATAATAACTACAGACATACAAACAGAAGAGGTGACTAACAAGTCGGTTGAGTGTTGGTCGTTTTAGCAAATGTCATAGAAACGAATATTTTTAAAGTATTTATAGATATCTGATTTCATAATAGAAAAAAAAAATTTACCTCCTTATTTATTTCCTCCGACCGCCGGCGTCGATACAGCCTCCACCACCACCTCCGCCCCCACCACCTCCTCCACCACCACCACCTCCACCTCCACCACCACCACCACATAGCAGCATATTCAACAGCTTGCTTTCGTAACCTGTAATACAGAACAAATAATTTTATAAATACGACAGTTTTGGTGAAATAGAATTTAAATGTGCAACCCATAGTGAACCAGTGCACAGAGTGCTTGTGGTATTGATAATACAAACATACACACGCAGTGCCAATAGGGGCCACACCCTCTAAAGTAATACAAACTGTAGTTCAACATTGAACTAATCCTAACATTATTTAATGGGAATATACCAGGAAATAACACTATGAATGTCTTAAAAGTAAAATTATTTGTAAAATGGTTGAAATACATCTCATTACCATTTATAAATACAATCTGAATTACTGCTCAACTTTATAAACAAATTGATCTTATATATATTAAGCGATTTGTGTCACAATGACCATATAATGTATATATACCGGCTAAAACTCTTAAAGTATATCTAATATACTCCAAAAGATGTAATGTGTTTGCCTTTCTGGGACGTTATGTAAACATGTTTGTAGTAACAATTCATTCATCTTCAAAAAAGAGTGTGTAAATCACAGTGATGTATATTCAACAACTAAAAACGACGAACTTTAATGACATTAATCAATCGCCGGTGGTCTCCCAGAAAAATAGGATTAAGAATGAAATTAAGATTAACACAAAACAGATTTAATTTAGATTAAGTATTCATCGATATTTAATACATTTAAAATGATACTTTATCAAATGTAAATAGTCATTTTACGAGAAATTAATAATAAGGGTTATTTGGGGTTTTTTTATGAAATTTAACGCCATTTTACAAATTACGGGTTGTATATGGCGTATCTTGTTTTTTCGTAAAACTGGAAACGCCATATACAACCTGAAATGTGTTGAAAATGGCGTTTAACCCTATACAAAAGTAATATCTAGTTTAATTGGTCGAGGAAGAGCTGAGAATGAGTATTGCCGCATGTAACTGGCAAATGTTTTATTGATAAATCGTTATTACAGGGGACTCAATACTATGGCTCCGGAATCACTTACAAGGTGATCGTATGAGTGAAGACGTCATAAGTGTACATGAAAATCACAACTTATTATCACTATGTAATTACAATGAATATATATACAGAAAAAAAATGATTTCAGCAAGGAAATTCATATAGAAAGCACAGAAACATCCACGTATCTCTACACAGTTACGCCCCTTTTTTCCCACGGTAACATGATTCTTACGCTTAAACAAAAGGCCTATGATATTTGGTTTTGAAATATTTTCAAAATGGTTCATAATGGTGATTTCTTGCTGCAGATGAGTAGAGCAAATGTGGGCATAGTATATACTGCAATAAGACAGCACTGGTGTTAAAATAGTGACTTTTATAGGAGTTCAACATATGCATTTATTTATGAGCATTTGAGGACTTCTTTTTCGAAAAACCTTAGGGTGTCACTGCACCCTCTTTACAAAAAAAAGCTGGCCAACCTATTAGTTATTGTGCATTTTTATGTGATAAAAATACTTTTAAACTTTTTTATGTGGAATGCTTTTTTACCATGGAAATCCTAGACCTTATGTTATAAAGAACAAATACCAAAATTCAACTGTGTAGTAAGACCTTCAATACCCTGTAGGTACCTAGTAAGCTATGATATATAAAGTTTATTTCATTGACTTAAACTATTACAGATTTTATCATTACAACTATATGACAACGCACCCACGCACACAGCGCGTGACATAAAAGTGAAAAGAGTATTACATTCAGTTTAATTATATAATGTTACTCTCGCATCTTATTAATCTAATGAAAATTAGTAATGTCATCAACTTAAAGCTGACTGTGAGTTGATAACGAATATAATTGATGAAATAAAATAAACCCAAAAATATTCAACTTCGAAATGCGTTCTTATTTTAATGTGAGAATATTGATTAACTGAAATACGAAGCTCGTAAACCTAATGTATGAACAGTTTAGCATTCTGTGCCGCCTTCACTTTTCTGGTAAAAGATCTTTATAGTGATTTAATTTGATAGAAACATTATGATAGTCAACACTTTAACATAGTAAATGTGTTTTACTTAAAGGGGTAATTATTGTTTAGTATTTTATTTCAAAATGAAGTCCTAGGTATTGGCGGGGACTTAATTAGAGAGACCAGCACGCAAAGCAATATCCACGGCTGGAATATTAGATGACCCATATATTATAACTTCTTTAAAAAACATTTTGTTACTGACTCTAATAAATTTAGTATCAAAGCAAAGCTAATGAAAATGTTTATAATTCCTAATATATTCAATATTCGTTTTCTGAATTACAAAATTGCAGAATGAAAACGAAATATATTTTAACAAAATATATCTTAACTACACATTGAAGAAAAATAGATATAATGTATAAGTATGGTGAAGTACACTATTCATGGGTGACAAAATGTTTTGTATCAATATTAACTTTATAGAAGTTTTTTGTCATTGCTTCCTTTTTTCGGAGGACTTAAAGTCCGAAAATTGTCACAGCAAATAACTATTATCGTAAAATTCCTTCCTTTCATTAAGTTTAAATGTTTTAATGTTAATTCATAAACTAACCTCCAAACACCTTTATAGCGCCTGGAGCAAAGACCAGTGGCAGAGCATTGAACCCATGAACGGAGGGTCGTGGGTTCGATCTTCCACCACGGCTATGTGTGGTGGTGCTCTTGAACACGACACTTTGCCCACGGATGTTTAGTACCGGTTCTACTCAGGAAGACTTCGACCGTGAGTTGACCAAGTTGTAATAGCTTGTTTCACAGTCGAATTAAAAAGAAAAAAAATTTCAACTTAACCTTTACAGCATAATTTTATTTCATTGTATTTAAAATCTTAAAAACAAAATCAAACATTCTTCACCGAAATAATGCCATTTTGTAAATTTTTCGTAATACTATTTTAAAACGGTTTCACGGTTAAATAAAAATTAACTAAAAACATACCTTCAGACACAGCAAAGCATACAGCCAGAAATACTAACGCAAACAGAATCTTCATGGTGATGATCTTTTTTCCGTTAGCACAAAATCCAGTTATGTCATAGTCAACAATCGCTTAGTTTATATATATGCAGAAATTTAACCAAATCCTGGAGTCACGTCCATTGCACAATAAGCTGTTGTTTGACATAAGTATACGTCAATGGTGTACAGGGCATTCAAGGGGTTAGGTTAATTAACACATTACGTGAAATTTTTAATTTCTTAAAGATATTTTGGCGAGTCGAGTCTATTTCATCAAAATTGTATTATACCTATTTCTTGCTACAGTATATCGAAAGACGGTAGCAAGGATGAAGTATCTCTGATGAGTGTAACATTATCTAGAATAGTTGATGATATAATTTTAGTTGTCATTTAAAGATTTAGATGAGTTTAAATGATTTAATTCAATTTGTTAAAAAGAACTTTTGCAAGTAAGTTCTAGAAAGCATGCAGTGACTCTGGCAACATCGCATCGGTTAAAGCACCCAATAACCAACATACGTATTATAAAAGAATCAAAATGATGACACGTTCTTTAAACTCTAAATTTGTAATATATTAATAAATTGAATAGAATAATCACACGACTTTTAATCATTTTCACTAAAATGAGTGTGAGGTATATGCTATCATAAATATATGAATTATGTTTCTCCTTTTTAGAATTGTGTTTGTAAAATCTTAATTTTCTTTAGGTGAATCAATAGCCCAAAACAGAAAGCATTATCCCGTGTATTAGGCTACTATACAAGTAAAACAGTGATTAGAGTATTATGTATTAACAAGTAGTATTATGTAATCAAGTGATCATAAAATTTGGCATTCTTCTCTTTTATTCTTTTCACATTTTTTTTTTTTTTTTTCATTTTGAAATTAATATATGCATAATACCAATACGAATAACAATAATGATAATAATGTAATAAAAATTAAAAATTATAGTATTAATTATAATCATAATTACAATAATAAAAGGATTATCCTGATGGCATATTTAGCAAGCTTTATATATCATCATATATGTTTGATTTGCCAAAGTCAGACGCGCTACCGACTGAGCTAACCATTAAGTAGGATAGAAATAGGAACACTGTAAATATCTTCAGAAGGATAGGAATCTTCTAACGTTTTATAAGTTTCTGTCATGTTCCATTAAATGTAACAGTGGTTAAATTACCAATCCCTTTGTGGTCATCAAAGTGATGGTAAGAATTAAAGGACAATAGCTGGTCATATAAAAATTATATCATTACAAGCTTTATATATCATCATATATGTTTGATTTGCCAAAGTCAGACGCGCTACCGACTGAGCTAACCATTAAGTAAGATAGAAATAGGAACACTGTAAATATCTTCAGAAGGATAGGAATCTTCTAACGTTTTATAAGTTTCTGTCATGTTCCATTAAATGTAACAGTGGTTAAATTACCAATCCCTTTGTGGTCATCAAAGTGATGGTAAGAATTAAAGGACAATAGCTGGTCATATAAAAATTATATCATTACAGGCGAATAATTGAGTTTTGGATATAATTTGCTGGAACTTTGCAGATTTGCTGGTATCAATATTCTAGGTTTATTCTGCATACATACTATTTGATTTATATGTGTTGTGATTTTCCCAATTTGTATAACAATCTAGCAATGTATCGAAATGAAAAGCAAAAAATAGTTACAAACAAAGTAAAATAAATTGTGAATCATTATTTAAAATGACATGCTAATGTTTATTCATAAGAAGAATAGACAGGATAGATATAAAATATTTTCTTAACAGATACATTCATTAAAAATGAAGTATATACTTAAACATATGGCAAAACTATTGTATAAGGCATTGGACATGTGGTTGTATTGTCATACAAACAACAAACATCTGCAAATGTTACTGGTCATGATTGTCAGATGGACGAAGTCAGACTTGTGAATGATGATATTCCAATGAATACTCCCGGAATATCGCCACCTACACCTGCTCCACATATCTACTAAGGTTTAAAATATACCGCATGATTAGATTAAATATACATCTACTATATATAATATATATTATTTATGTAATACTATTTTTGTGAGATGATTTTATAAGTTCAATGCAATCCTTGACAATATTACGTTAAAAGCTGTAGAGACAGGGCAGGTACAGCAGCAATACTGGAATCTCAACTATTTACTTATAACTGGGCAGTGATGAGAGATGCAGCATGGGGTACTGGGAAAGTTAAATGTTGATAATGGTTGACTGTCTGAAAGGGTTAAGCGTCATGTTCCAGGTTAAACTGTTATACGGCATTCGTTTATTGGTGGACCTCATGCTGGTTGTTATATGTGCTCTGTACAGAATCGAGGTTGATCCACCATACGTGTTGTACGAGGGTAGGACATCGGACACAGGATCGAGGGAGGTGTGTGTGTGTGTGTGTGTGTGTGTGTGTGTGTATGGGGGGGGGGGGTATCCTCTGCATGGTTATGTGTGGTGTTCTTGATCAAGACACTGTTTCGCATATGCTTAGTACTAGTTCTATTCAGTAAGACATCGAACGTAATTTGTCTTTAATTAATTTAATCGAGGTAGAAAACTCAAGGTAAATTCCTTAAGTTTAAGCTAAATGCATTCACTCCGCAAATTATATAGATATAGTTACTAACTTACCAGTTTACCGACCGGAGACTGCTCGATCAAAGACCACCCTTTCTTCTGCAGATTATAGTCCAATTTATACGGATAAAGTATATCGGCTTGCAAAGCGGCTGTCAGCTCATTTTGGTTATTAAAGTAGTATGAAAACTGCTTTTGATAGTGCTGGGGGGTTTTTTGTTGTTGTTTTTTGTTTTGATTTTGTTTTGAAACGGGCGGTTAATTGTAGGAAATTTATTGACAAACTGAATACTACCGGAATACTAATTTACATTAATTAAAAACAATCGTCTAAATAATACTAATATTATTTGATATCCGTAGTTAAAAAGATGGAAATTTACAGTAATGTAAAACACATAGAATTTAAAATATTCAAGTGTTTCCTTGGCCAAGTAGTTCAGTTTTGTTTTTATCATGTGTTCTTGTGAAATTATCCTGTACGTGTGTTTATATCTTTTATCACATAATTAATTTGTTGACCAAATGCACAGGCAGCTACTAGCTATACTTAATTATACATTTGTTTATCTACCTTAAGTAATTATTCATAAACTTTTCTATTTCCTTGTGCATACGCGAACAAAACAATAATATGTGGAACATTGTCGCAAAGTGTAAGTTGTATGGAACCGCCTAAGAAACAGTCGAGTCAACGTAGCTCGTCTTACAAAAGACGACGGAAGACGAACAAGGACGGGAATTCCCGTTAATCAAGTATAGACTCCCTAGTAACGTTATCTGAGGACAGAAGCCCCCGTTAGCCAAGTTTAGGCTCCCTAGTAACGTTATCCGAGGACGGGAAATCCCATTAGCCAAGTATAGACTCCCTTGTGACGTTAGCCGAGGACGTAAACTCCCGTTGGCCAAGTTTAGGCTCCCTAGTGACGTCACGCGAGGACGGGAAATCCTGTTAGCCAAGTTAATGTTCCCTAGTGACGTCATGCAAAGACAGGAACTCTCTTTAGTCAAGTTAAGGCTCTCTAGCAACGTCATCCGAGGTCGGGAACTCCCGTTAGCCAAGTTTATACTCCCTAGTGACGTCACCGTGCTACTAACCGTTCCAAGGAGATGATAATGTCATCTATGAATGTATTGAACTTACGTTTTATTATGTATGCTGTGGAATAAATTGTACATATCTTATGAATAAAATATGTTTAAACCACCTCCTTGTAAATGTTTTATGTATAATTGGATCCATGCTTCTTTTGCGGCTTTGCCCCATGAACGATACATCTACTGTCTGTCATCTACATTCTTATTCTTTAGTCTAGAAAATATATATTATAATTATATCAGGAAAGATTTTGATAGAAATGTGTCTATTTGCCAAAAGTTATTTCAAGATTGTTATATGATAAAAAAAAGTAAAATTGGTCAAATTATCACTATAAACAAAGCGTTTGTGTTGTTTCAGATTTAGAAACCCTGTTTGTGTAATATGCATCTGCACCTTATTAACAGAGGTATCAACATAAATATGTATAAAAATTACAATCAATGTGATTCATCTTCCGTGTTTCCTTGTCATGACAGCCGTAGGTTACAATACCACCAAGCACCTGGTACGGCATTAATGTGAATAAAAATTGTCTCTCGAACGTAAGCGAAGAATACAAAAAGTTCTTGTTTCAAATGGATTTGTTAATTAAATCGCATATTACAAGTTAACGTTTTTGTAAACAAACACGTAATAGCGTTCATAAACGTTTAAAAATGAAACATCATCGTTGGCCATTCCATTAATCATAATTGTTTTGTTTCGTTCATTTCCCTCATTAAAATTATTTACACTTACCATCAAAAACATAGATAATGTTAATGTATTGAAAATTCCTTAATGTTGTTATCATGTGGTAAAGGCTAAATTAAAAATACAAAGCAAAGCAAAAATATAATAACATATAAAATAGTATGTAAGGACTCCGACTTAAAAGTGCAACAGGAGAACTAACATTCAAAGGACAATGACAAATTACACTCTCTGTAATGTCTTCAAGGTATACTGAGTAAGTGGTTAACTTTGCCAAGTAGTAATGTTGCAAATTTCGTAACGATAATAGACCAGATTACACTCGCTGTAAACATACTGACGAGATGACCATAGATACAGTACACGTAAAACAGGAGTGACCTCATAATATCTTCAAGGTATACTGAATAAGTGGTTAACTTAGCCATGTAGTAATGGTGCGAATTTCGCAACGATAATAGGCCAGATTACACTCACTGTAAACAATAACGACGTGATGACCATAGAAACAGTACAAGTAAAACAGGAGTGACCTCATCAATGTCTTCAAGGTATAATGAATAAGAGGTTAACTTTGCCACGTAGTAATGTTGCGAATTTCGCAACAATAGTAGACCAGATTACACTCGCTGTAAAACATGCCGACGAGATGACCATAGATACAGTACAAGTAAAACAGGAGTGACCTCATCAATGTCTTCAAGGTATAATGAATAAGAAGTTAACTTTGCCACGTAGTAATGTTGCGAATTTCGCAACGATAATAGACTAGATTACACTCGCTGTAAAACATACCGACGAGATGACCATAAATACAGTACACATAAAACAGGAGTAACCTCATAAATGTTTTCAAGGTATACTGAATAAGTGGTTAACTTTGCCACGTAGTAATGTTGCTAATTCCGCAAAGATAATAGACCAGATTACACTCACTGTAAAACATACCGACGAGATGACAATAGATATAGTACACGTTAAACAGGAGTGACCTCATAAATGTTTTCAAGGTATACTGAATAAGTGGTTAACTTTGCCACTTAGTAATGTTGCTAATTTCGCAAAAATATTAGACCAGATTACACTCACTGTAAAACATACCGACGAGATGACAATAGATATACTACACGTAAAACAGAAGTGACCTCATAAATGTTTTCAAGGTATACTGAATAAGTGGTTAACTTTGCCACTTAGTAATGTTTCCAATTCCGCAACGATAATAGACCAGATTACACTCGCTTTAAAACATACCGACGAGTTGACCATAGATACAGTACAAATTAAACAGGAGTCACCTCATCAATGTCTTCAAGGTATACTGAATAAGTGGTTAACTTTGCCACGTAGTAATGTTGCCAATTTCGCCACGATAACAGACCAGATTATACTCGCTGTAAAACATACCGACGAGATGACCATAGATACAGTACACGTAAAACAGGAGTGACCTCATCAATGTTTTCAAGGTATACTGAATAAATGGTTAACTTTGCCACGTAGTAATGTTGCGAATTTCGCAACGATAACAGACCAGATTACACTCCCGTAAAACATACAGACGAGATGATCATAGAGAGAGTACAAGTAAAACAGGAGTGACCTCATTAATGTGTTCAAGGTATACTGAATAAGTGGTTAACTTTGCCACGTAGCAATGTTGCCAATTTCGCAACGATAATAGACCACGTACAATACCACGAAATATAATATAAATTGAATCGTCACTTAATCCTAGACCGCAAATTTGATTTAACTGCGTTGTTATTTCTTGTGCAATCGTTTTATTAATGATATAAATAAAAATTATATATCTTTAAACAAAATATTTAATTAAAACGGAGTTTACGAAATATTTCGCTTGGCTACAATAATCGCGTATACAGCAATGTATATCAGTTAAAGTTTAAACATAAACATCTAATTTAATGAAATATATGTCTGTCATAGGATGAAATAAGATAAACTGTTAACCCAATTTGTAAAGTGTGTTCTTGCCATTTAATATGAATCACTCATTAAGTCTTATCTTGTATTTTAGGTATCAAACAGTCTGTTGATCAATGCAATTTAATAAAAAAATATAAATAACCTCCCATTTACAATTTTTTAAAATTAACCAAGCGTATCAGCACTTCAAGATCTGCTATTTAGAAATATCAAGCACACTATATATAAGTGTAAACATATTAGCCACATTTTGCAGGATATACTTTAATGTATCTACAGATAACCACATATTTGCCACATTTGCCAGGATTTATTTTGTTATACCTGCAGGTAACCGCATATTAGCCACATTTTTCAGGATATATTTTGATATTTCTGCAGATAATCAAATAGTAGCCACATTTGCCCTAATAAACTTTATATACCTCCAGGTAACCACATATAAGCCACATTTGCCAGTATAGATTTAATATAACTACAAGTTAGCACAAATTAGCCACAATGTTCCGGATAAACTTTAATATACCTGCAGGTAACCACATGCGTGTTTAAGACATACTGATTAATTGAAATGTCACCATAGTTTATAGTGTTGACATCTCTGATAGTCACACACCATTAAATGCATAATTATGTAAATGATTCAATACGTATGTATTGTAACTAACTAAATGTATTATTTGTATTACAGAGAATATATTTGATTAATATTAATTAAAGTTATGAATCCTCGAAGGATTTATTAAACTCTGTTATCAACACCAACCCCGCCCCAGACTTGTAGGGGTTTAGTGAGCATGGCAACTTGCCATGACATATATATGATAAATAGATAGTCTCCACAGGTATAACATAATCATCGCACCTATCTGACAAAAGGATCCTGGAAGCATATAACATATATATTGATATTACCCTAGTGTAATATCACTAACGATTCATTACTCCGATGTATTCATACGCTGTGTCAAAAAATCAAAACAAACATGGTTGACCTATTTTTTCCCTAAGACGGTAATTCATGGGAAAGGCCTGGTGGTTGCAACTGAAAAAGTGTATCGCCGATTCGCTACTATAGTCAAACTATGTGATACGGACAAAGAAACAAAATTTGAAGCGGATAGACTCACAATTGTACCGGAGGTGGTAACAATCCGAAAAATGTTCGACTCGTCCCACAGTAGCCAGATTTTGGCGAACAGCAGCTTCTTTAAAATGCCCTATGTGTGTTTACAATGTATATACTCAGAAGAGACCACTAAACTAATCCGAGCCGACACTCCCATTCTAAATCGCTGCTGCAACTTTAGCACCTACCTCAGGTCCTCCATCGTCGGATATCCTCGAGTGATCTATTCCGATGCTCTCCATCTATCACCCGTGGGATATTACACTACTTTTGCGTCGTTTCTACCAAGCCACGATGAAACAATATGATTGGTTCCTTCACGATTTCATGAAGGGAACGTTATTCAATCGCAACGCTAGTGTCATGTTAACACCGTTTTGATAAGACAATAATGTTAGCTTAGCTGTATTTTGTTCTGTTCTGTTCAAATAAAACGACACAGAGCTAGCGTATTTTCCCACGGGTGATGGATGGAGAGTATCGGAATTGACACCCGTGGGTATCCGACGATGTAGCTCCTCTAGATCAATACTGTTCGTGGAAATGTCATCGGGGTAAACTAGTTCCAATATATGAAGACATACATGACCATTAAAGGTTCAAAATCAGTCTCCCGAGTGTTTCGACGTGATAGAAAGAAAAACACAGAAATGATGTTTTATCAACCGAGTGAATTAAATCCCATATTGGACAGCCCAATCTATCTTGACGCACAAAGATGAAATTGTCCTCCTGCATTAAACTGGTTGCTAAATGACATTCAAACATAATCTGTTGAAAGTGCCAATAAACCAAAGACAAACAAAAATGGATTGTACGTAAATATATTTATTCCACAATAAAATTTTGTATAGATTAAATGATTAAATTACGTTAAAGTTCGGCTGATAGTTAATGTGTTAAGGTAGGCATCAAATGCCAAAGAGTTTCTTTTTCGTCAATAGCTTGTACACCTTAAATGTTTTTGCTTACGCATGACCGTATTTTCATTAATATGTGGTAGAACTCTACTATTAATAGCACAAAAAGGTTATATATAAATTACGTCTACCATACAAAGTTGTCGATGAATTCAAGTGAAATGTCGTTTAAGCTACATATGATGATTTTATGGTGTTTATATTTGATAGGGAACACCATGTTAGAGTCGTTTATTATCAAGTTTATCAGGTGTGCCAATATTCGATATTTTTAATTCAATATTCCTTACCGTCTGTTTTATAAGACTGAAAATCAGCATTAAACTTTTGTTACATTCTGTAGGAATATCGTCAATATGTTTAAGTATACATAATGAGTCATGTGTATTGAACTGATAAATCAATGTTTATCAGACAGGCAATTTATCAACAGAAATGTATGCATTGACATGATAAATTTTATAAAGTGCATACTTAAGTGATTTAGTGTTGAGTTCTTGAACCAGATACCCTGTCAGAATATACTAAGTAATGGATCTACACAGGATTATATAGAGCATAATTTGTGTAAGCTGCAAGTACTTGTTTTACAATCGATGTAAAATATCAGTTTATTTTTTTTTTATTAAGAACACTTTGAAATTAATAGATAGTAAGATTACTGTCACACTTATATCGCATGAACTAGGATGGTTTATAACAACAACAATGTTTTTTACTGGTGTGCATATCCATTTATTTGAATTTTATTTTTGGAATATGTTATAATGCCGTACTTAGTTGCATCACAGACATTCTTCCACTTTGAGATGTTGGTGTTATTCTGACAAAATAAACCTGATTAACAACATCTTGAAAAGGTATCTTTCATTTGAGATTCTTGGAACATTTCTGTTCTCTTGAGTGATCGACATGAGGTAACCAATTGCTTAAAGACAGTCCATTATTTTTAATTGTGTTAATTCAAAGCGTTATATTCTTAAAGGATTTTTTGTTTGTTTATTTTTTCAAAAGTTTACAATTTATATTATTTGCCATGACGATGTCTATTAAACATGCCAACTACAACAGAATTTTCCCAACTTGAACAACGAGTCGAAGTAAGGCAAAAATAGTAATCGCATATGAAATGCAATCATTTAACGATGTGCAAAACGAGACAAGTGATTTTAATTTAACTTATTTTTTATCTGCCCTATTGGTTACACACATACATTGGAGATGTGCAGCTATTAATTCAACTTAAACATGTCATTCAGTGTGTGCGATTAAATACGGTTAAGAGTTGAGATAGCCATTTGAATTATAAAAAAAAATACGACTAATGTATTTTTTTTTTTACATTTAGGAAGATTTGAAATTCATATGTAACTCATTCATATGTTAGTTATAAATCTTGCTTGATATGGCTAATATTTCAGCAAATGTCGTTTTGTTTTACAATTTACATATGTTAATGTGGTAAATAGATATAATCTTCCTTTTGAGATATGTAAAGTAAAACGAATTGCACAGCCGAGTGATCTAATAACCATTAACATTTTACCGCTGTGGTTTCGAACCAAGATATGTTCAGAACAGTAGGTGAGAAAGTTTGCCAATTATCAACAGAGGGACAGTGATTTACTCAGATAAACTGTGTAATCTTCTTTCACCACTACAACTAGATAAATGTACCATATATAACTTGTCATGTGTCTTGCGTTTAATAAAAAAAATACAACAACAAAAACATATGATGATTAGAGGTCAAAAACTAGCCAACAACTAGACATCATCATAAAATAAGATGGAAGCTCAACATGAACGTTACTTGGTTTTGTGTTCATGAGCTGCAGTTAAAACTACAGGAGTTACGTCACAGTTGTGGAGATTTCCCTGTACGCATCATTATGTTAGCATGGCAACAACAAGATCGACATCACTTTTATTTCAACACTTTTATTAAATGTATTAACAAAATACATAGTCATTTACTGTTTAACATTATATTATATTAGAAAATGCGTTAGTCAAGGTTAGAAAAAGATGCTATTGTGTCGACAACGACATATAGGTTACTATCACTATTCCATTGTCATAGTGCAGTTGTCGGCCAACTAAATCTGAAATAGAAATGAAAATATCGATAAATCATACATGTAATCTATATGTTTAACATTGTAATTCAATGCCGATGCCGGGAAAACAAAGAGCTGTATAAAGCAAGCTCGCATTCTGTCAATGACAATTTCTGTTGTAAGGCCAGTCTTTCCTAGACTGACTCCCTCTACTCCATGGCGTGGTGTCAATCCTAAAATTGACTACCAATGTTGGTTTGACAGTTACAACGACCAAACGATGGAATCACTTGAACAAATCCATCAGAATAACTTACTAAATGAAATGACGAATTCATATTGGAAATATCAAAACGTTCGCAAGCTTGATATGTTTATATAGTTTTCACAACAGTTACAAATGTTACGTTTTTTTGAAATATTTCATGTTGAAATAGAATGGAAGCTCTCTTCCATTGTATAGATGATTCAATAGTAAACCATGAGTTTTCGCGATGCGTTGATTTTCGCCTTATTCCCGAGGGCCGGATCCGGTTAGCTCAGTCGGTAGCGCATCTGACTGTCAACTCCTCGTCCAGTCACAGTCGCTTTGATGATTGCTTTACCAAATTGTGTTTCATTAGCACAGCAGATTGAATTGGAAAAGTTTCAGTTGCTTGCAGAGATGGATGTGCTGTGGTAAAGGTTAACCTTGCAGGATTCAAGTAAATAATGATCAGATTAACTGCTAGCCGTCAATGCCATATGAATGAGAGTTGGAGTTTGAGTATGTAGCTCAAACAAAAAACGCACAAGAGGTGAATGTAGTAGGTTCCCATTGTTAATAAATTATTATTGTAAATGTGTAAGATACTCGTTACGTCTTCTAAATATGAACAATTACAGATTCCCCTGTCAGTGCATTGTTGTGCCAAGCCATTTAGAAGAAACCGTCGTGGGGTGTGTGTGGGGGGGGGGGGGGCGGGGTGGGGGTTCATTGGCTACAAATGCTAATACGGTTTTTGTTTCGCTTGGATATCACATGCCATTGGAAATGAAGATTTAAAAATGTATCCGTTTCGAGATTTAAAAAACGTTTACTAGATTCTGATATACAAACTCGGCACGCTGATATCGATGGATCAAGAAAATCAATCCATTACAAACACTTTAAAACGCAACTGAAAGTTAAGAAATATCTTACTCTGATTTACTTGCAAAAAATGCACTTTATTAACTTCATTTTTCCAAGCATTCGTTATATGTATAAACTGGGAGACATTGCAATTGCTGGTTATGTTTATATATTATGTAAATCAAATGGAAGAGAAGACGAATTTAACAGTGTCAATACATGCACGTGTTAATGTGATTTACGTTACCAATATCTCGCCGACTTTATTATGAAGGATATATGAAGTCTACAATTCGATGAGCAGAGCCAATATTCTGACAAGATATTCAAACTAGCAAAGTTTGTATATTAAATGATTAAAAAAGAACCATTAACGTCCTCCAAGCTCAAACATAATGTGATGTGATTTAAATTGCTAAATTGTGTTGTGTTATTTTTTCTTTTTTATTATTTTAAATAAAATAAACATTCTTCATTAACAAAATGATAGAACAGACAATATGTTCAAACTGATTTTCTATGCAATGGTTGTTTTATGAATTGATCTTTTTTGTCGATTTAATGTTTACTATGTGTTTAAAACGTATTTCTCACCGGAAGCCTACATTAATCAAATAACATAATGGATACTGTCTATTTTCTCGTATACATGTGCCCATAACATACAAATAAAATGACAACACGTTAATTTCAATAAGAACATTGTTAAACTGATTGATTTAGACATGCTAGTTTAATGAACATTGCAATTAAGATACGAGTGTGTTAGTTAAACGAAAATTGCAATTTAGATACGAGTGTGTTAGTTAAATGCATATTGCAATCTAGATACGAGTGTGTTTGTTTACGACGGGAACAATATAATTTCAAATTAATATAATGTTAGGTGTTTACATGGTATGCACTATGAATTGACTACAATAACTTCTTTGTTTCTTTGTATAATGTATTTGCCTTCTTCAATGATATTTCAGGTTTAAACGGCAACCCTAACACTGGTTTTCGTTCCTGGGATCCACCAGGCGGTTAACCAGTACTACACACACCTTGTATCTTTCAAGTTACATGGCTGTGGACATTTTTGCCCGGTTAAAAGCCGCAAATATTATTACAGAAAACACATAAAGAACAATAAATTAGGTATCCAAAGTTCGTATTTGGTATTTACTGCGTTAGCATACTTGCATGCATTGATTGTGTTTGTGTAAATGTTTCTTTACGGCACATCGACGCATAAGTAGGACCTTTAAAGTGCATACAGCTTATGTATATGAATACATGTATCTTAATGGATGGTATATTCAAAGGTATTTCATTTGATGGTATGACAACAACATTATTTACCTCTATATTTACCATCAACCAAGCAACAATCAAAACAAGCCACCAACATCGACGCCGCCTCCTATACCACCAACCAAGCCACAATCAAAACAAGCCATCAACAACGACGCCGCCTCCTATACCACCAACCAAGCCACAATCAAAACAAGACATCAACATCGACGCCACCTCCTATACCACCAACCAAGCCACAATCAAAACCAGTTATCAACATCGACGCTGCCTCCTATACCACCAACCAAGCCACAATCAAAACAAGTCATTAACATCGACGCCGCCTCCTATACCACCAACTAAGCCACAATCAAAACAAGCAATCAACATCGCCGCTACCTCCTATACCATCAACCAAGCAACAATCAAAACAAGCAATCAACATCGACGCCGCCTCCTATACCACCAACGAAGCCACAATCAAAACAAGCCTTCAACATCGACACCACCTCCTATACCACCAACGAAGCCACAATCAAAACAAGCAATCAACATCGCCGTCGCCTCCTATACCACCAACCAAGCCACAGTCAAAACAAGCCATTAACATCGACGCCGCCTCCTATACCACCACCCAATCCACCACGTGGGTCGACCACGCCTTCTCTACCACCTCATCTGCTCCTCCACAGCATATTGACAGCATATTCAACAGGCCACCCGTGTATCCTATATCTCCGAATATATACTTTTAGTAATAGATGACAATGTAAATAAAGCAAAGCAGGCATAATAGACGGCATTATTTTTAAATGATACAGATACTTATCACAATACAACCATTGTGATATGTATAATACTAATATAGACAATTAGTGCCAGCAGAGGGTGGGGTCACACCGTGGAATACCAGTGGTGGTTACGAGGAACTACAGTCAGTTCATTATTCGTATTTCAAATGCGTTATTCAACATAAAATTAATCGTAACTTTAACATCAACTACCGCCATTCAGATTGAGTTACATTATTTGAATATCAAAAGTCAAAATTAAACTGCATGTAACCGCTGTCCTCTATACAACACTGATTTTCCGTTATGCATTTTTCAATTATATATTTTTCAGTTATATATTTTTTAATATGTATGTTTCAGTTAGGTGTTTTTCCTTTGTGAATTTTTTATTAAGGCCACTTTAACGCAATTAAATAGATCATACCAGACTTTCAGCGGAGTTTGAGATATTAAATATAGGCTTTCGATTGTTCATTGCATTTTTTCAGTTGTTGTTATCAAATAGAAACGGCTTCCTTTTACAATTGTTTACCAATCTCACTTAACATGTCATGTTTATGAATATTATGCCAGTAGAAACCAGCGTTTCAGTTAAAATAAAGTGTAAATAATTGGTTTTAATTATTATGTTACTGTAAACTTAATTTATGTTAAATACCTCTAGATACTGCAAAGTAAGCAGCCAAAATAACTAACACAAAAATAATCTTCATAATATGAATATT
The DNA here is from genome assembly GCA_029582155.1 of Panopea generosa. Lineage (NCBI taxonomy): Eukaryota > Metazoa > Mollusca > Bivalvia > Adapedonta > Hiatellidae > Panopea > Panopea generosa. The sequence continues at coordinate 28,057,232 of CM055911.1, read as the reverse complement.
GTTCCCGCTAGGACGACATCAAGTATGTTTAACACAGTCAACAAACATATGTATTTATGTATGCATACATCTTAACCAATCTCGAATTCATGTTTATCGCACACAAATAAATGTTTTAAAAAAGTATAAGTCAACAAAGTTGTACAGAATATTCATATAAAAAAAGAAAATGCATTAAATAATCGTTCCACATATATAAATATTAAATGTTTGTAGAAAGTTAAGTAGACACAATAATGCTCCATTACAGAGGAAACACCAATTTGGTGTACGAGGTTAACCAGGAGAAAGTTCCCGAGATCACCGTTATGTTACCTGGATTTGTTGTTGTTGTCTTCTTTTGTCTGTTTACACTCAGGGACTTCGAAAACTCACCACTTACTCGTATATACAGGTAATGATAAGGCAGATTTCAAAAACAGTTTATATACGTCTTGTCTCAGACTTTTAAATCGCACTTAAGAATTACCTCCCATACAGGACTATATGGTAGCTAACCTCTTGCGTCCAATGAATCAGAGCTGTGTAATTGGGTTGAGCTTCTTTTTTTTTTTGAAAATGCATTGTGTTTATGAATAGTTTGGAACATTTGCATGAATTCCGTCAAGTTTATAATTAGATGGCATTGGGAACTGTTTGATGAAGCTATAGCAGTTTAAAGATGTGTAGTGATACACTGCAACAAACAGGCAGAATTGTCAAAAATGAAAGGGTGTAATCATTGTGACAAAATTGTGACAAACAATCTGATAGACCCCATGCTTTTCTACATATTTGGACAAACAGAGGACTATTTATGGAAAAAAGCACTGCACAAACCATTGGTTAGAACAGTGCAAAAAAATTGTTGTGTGAGACGTTTAATGCCTAATTGTCTGACATATATTGACACCTTATTAACGAAGAAAAAGCTTAAATATCGCCTAATTTGTGCAAGAAGGTGCCAAATGCTTCTTTCATATGGACTTGGTACTTTATATCTCTAATGAGACGATACATATAATGTAACGCCTGTCAGGGCCGATATGTATAAAACGAGTATTTTTATAAGTAGATTATTGTACACTATGTAAATCGCAACTAGATCAAGCGAACTAATGGAACAAAAATAAATCAATAAAAATACGTTTATAGTTAGTCATTAGGCATACGGTACAGTAGAGTTGTAAATTAATACAACGTATATTTCCAACTTTTATAACAGAACTGAGTCCGGGTATTTTATATGGGGACCGTATGCTAAACGGTGACAAAATATTACCTTGCGTGTGAAAGAATTCCACTAGAAATACCCAGTATGACTTATTTATATAGGCAAAAAATCTATCAGGATGGCAGAAACAACCAATAGAAACACGAGTTATATATACTTGAACCAATGAAAACACGGATAGACTTCGATTCTAAGTCGACCAGTTTTCCACCATCTTGATAGCTGTTTCAACGAAAAACATATTTGTAACATAAAAACTATGGTAAATCTAAAAAAATATATTGTCTGTCGTGGTCCTAACCATTACTTTGGGCAACAAAATACTTTGGAATACAAAGATTTGATTGATATACGATGAGGTATAGAAATATATGTAGTAATTACATAAATGAACCGATATAAAAGTCTGTCGTGACTGAGGCGAGCGATAGACATTTGAAATCTAACGCTTTCGTAGCGTTTACAATAGTACATGAACCAGCTTAAAAATAGTACTTGAAATCGAAATAATATGACAGGATCATACCGAAATAATTATATGTTAAAGAATGAGTGTTGATTACTTCAGATTTCTGGATATCCAGTTTCTCACAAACGAAAGAGGAACGCTGAGATAACCGGAAGTGATAGAAATATTATCAAACAAATGAAACAAATGGAAATCTGAAGTAATCGTACACTACATTTGATAATAATTCATACACAATATTGCGTTACATAATTGCGAAAGGCTATTGCTCACGAAGTTGTGATTTAAAACTTATTTATGTTAATGAAATTATAATAGAAACGTCTATCATGTCTATCGTGACTATCAGAGTTCTACAAGTCTTATAATATATCCTAACCTAGTAATTTAGTGTTCATGAGGTTGTGATGAAAAGTCTTATTCGTATTTATTTATATTTAATGGAATCATGGTTCATATACATATTTATCACAATAATAATTACAACGTTAACGATGCATAGCCCTTCTCAACACAGGTGCATGATTTATCACCAAAAAAACCTTGTATGACTTAATGTAAACAAAACGCATCTCAAAATGAAATAAATAAAGATGAATTCTGCGAATTAATTAGCATATAACACGGAAAAGTTAAATTAAACAAATGTTTAAAAGTAATACATCAAAAGAGCATATGTCTATGCAAAGGCACCTGATGCAAAAAGCACAATACCGCTTAATAATGTATTTTTATTTCATCCTCAACACAAGAGCAAATATTTAATTAGGTATGTTTTGCTTTGAAACTGTAATATAACATAAAACAACGATGTAACGCCTTGTATAATCTGATGAGAAACTGTATACGGGTTAAGTCAATGAAAATATGGTCTGTCCTGTCCTGTTCTATAAATATATTCAACCAGACGTCAGGGCTTTAAAACCCATTCAAGTAATAAGTGGTAATTATGTGGACCTGATGTGCCTCGAAGTTTGTATTTAGTTACTGTCCCGGAGGTTTAAGCACCAAAGTTTTTACGCATCCATTTAGATCACCTTGTAAATCAAAGTTTACTGATTTATTATAAAAGAATATAAAATCAGATGAATTGTTTACTTTGCGGATCAACTATCTTTGCTTGTATTTCTAAAATTTGAAACTCACTCTTTTTGTATCAAACAATTGTGTGTTTATGCTGAGCGGCCAGGAATTGTGAAGGAGTTTAATTTAATTATGTTCATGTTTTTTTTCCAAATTGAATTTAAGATTCAAGATAAAAGATTCAATATTCATTTATTATAGATACATAGCATATACACATGTAATATATTCGTTTTTTATTTTATCTTTTTTTTTGTTGATATCAAATAAAAGATCTTGACATCTAAATAAGAGAAATGTCTTTATTAATAAATATCACATTGTTTGTGTTTTAAAGGCCGCAATATCTACAATATCTTCAAAACACGATGCTTATATAATATAATTAACGAACACCGCCACCACCGCCTCCGCCACCTCCTCTTCCGCCTCCGCCTCCACCTCCACCTCCACCTCCACCTCCTCCACCACCGCCGCCACCTCTAGCTCCAAAACCTACTCTAAAAGCACTAACACTATCAAAACCGCCGTTACCACCTTGACCATTAACCTTCCGCTGTAACCAAAGTCCATCTGACCCTCCGTTCTGTCCATTTTGTCCATTTCTTCCATTATTTATTCGACCAGTTAACCCGTCAACACGAATACCAGTACCGCCACCGTGTCCGCCTCGGCCACCAGTAAACGATCCGCCATCTTGACCAGACGATGCAGATCTGCCAACACTACTTTTTACCTTTCTGAAACCACCGCCACTTCGTCCTCCTCGTCCGCCGTTAAACGATCCGCCATCTTGACCAGATGATCCATGTCTGACACCACTAGGTTTTACACTTCTGATGATACCGCCACCTAGCCTTCCTCGTCCGCTAGTAAACGGTCCGTCATCATGATCAGACAAGCCAGGCCTGCCACCATTAGATTCCACATTTCGGATGACACCACCACCCAATGCAACACTGTCGCGACTCACGCTGACGCCTCTGCCTGGTTCTCCATCTCTGCCTTGTTCTCCATCTCTTCCAGCTTTCAATCTTGATTTATCCGATACATTTCTCGTTTGATTGGCCCATTTGTTAGCAGATCCACCGGCTTGTCCGGGGTTTCCTCTAACAGCCGTTGAAGGTGCACCAGGAGTCCCACGTGTACTTGTTCCACCAACTATAAAAGTAGTATAATGTATAGTTATAATCGAGTATTGCACAATACAAATAACTGCTGCGAGAACATTATTGCTATGAAATTAAAAATACGTAAATACTATGTTCATTTATAAGATGTTAGAATTAAATCATTTCCTGGACCTAGGCCTACAAATTAGAATACACAAACAAATCCATATTGAGTGTGTAAATCCATTACGCTATTGTAGAACTACGTCATTCTATTTATAGTTAGTCCAATACAGCTTATACATTAATATTAAATCTATTTTAGTGTATAATTTATGCAACAGATAAATGTGCTGTCATCTCTAATACAGTAGGTTCCATCTAAAATTAGATTAACTTAGTATCAAAATAGCGGATTGGGTTTATAATAAATTTCAACAGTCAAACAATCATAGATTATCGATATTTTGATTTGAAGTAACCTTGCGCACATTTTGAATGTCCCTTCCAATGATTACAAGGGATTGTTACACTCAATGTGCCACTGAAAACTCTACTTGCCATAGGCCAGCAGGGATTATATTATGTGGGATATAATGTCTCACTGAACAGTTGAACTTTGTTATTTGTTCTATAAAAATAAATTTTAGAATAATTCTACATAGAATATATTTCATAGCAAGAAAATGTATACCCACATATAAATGCACAAACACTTGTAGGTTGATCAGCTTTTTTTAAAGAAGGTGCAGTGTCACCCTAAGATTTTTTTTAAGAAAATGCTCCTCAAATGTTCATAAATACATGCATAATGTTGAATGTGTTCAACACCAGTGATGTCTTATTGCAGTATATGCTATGCTAGCTTTTGCTCTACTCATCTGCAGCAAGAAATCATGTGCACTTTGAACAATTTTGAAAATATTTTAAAACCAAATTGCACAGGACATTTTTAAGCAAAAGAATCATATTACCGTGGGAGAAAAGGGACTTAACTTTGTAGTGGGATGTTTAACCATAAGACCTGCGAAAATAATAATTCATGTCAAATTGTGATCTAATTAGTATGCGCCAGGGAGGGGATGGCAATGTTACTGTACATTGTTATCTCGTAATAATGGTTCCATTTCATTATTTTTTGGTTTGAATGTCTGAAAATTTAAAATTTTCAAAAAAGTATTCGAGTCCATTATAAAAAAAAACGATCATGCCTGTATTATATTCAATGAGATCATATTGGAATACGGGTAACTATTATTTAGCATGCCAAAATATCATATTAAACAGGAATTTTTAACAGTCAATTTAAAATATATCTCCCGCTGAAAATTGCAACATATTCTAAATCCTATGAGTCACGTGATTTGTTTCAACTTAGAAGTAGTCGGACTGACAAGGTGAGGACTGTTAAGCATTATATGTGTGATAAATATTTTTTCAGAAAAGGCGATTTCTTTTCATTTTAATCATTTCGATAAAAATATTATTTTTGTCACGAGTTGGCGTATCTTAAATTCCAAATCAATTGTTTTCTGTTTATAAATGATAATGCGATGCTTTGCATCGAATTTTAAGTATATATATTTTTTAAGTATTTATAGCGATATAATGTGATGTTTAATTGGTGATCAATTTTACGTGCCATATTAACCAATATCGCTTAATCAAAGATGATATGGTTCAAATATTCTAAATTTATACCACTTAAAAGCGTCAATTTATTAGGAATATATAATACTTAGGCATTAAATGAATGAAAGTAATTAAAATCAACACTAAGGGTAAAGATTTATAATTGTTAAATTTCGAATTTGGAATGCTGAATCTTATGCCCTTGAAATACGACAAACAATGACAGTATGACTTCTGAAAATACTATGTCTGTACTACAATTCTAGAAAACATGATATAAACAGCAATAATATGACTTACCTTCAAATTGGATAACCAGAACCACAGCAAGTGCAAATACACCGTATTTGTTCATGATGTGCAGCTGTTTCTTACACCTTTAATAAAGAAAATTAAATAGGATGTAAACAACTTAAACATAGCCTGTAGAAATAGTTTGTCTAAACATACACACAGCTCTTCAAATGTATTCACCGCGGCCACTATTCGTCCACCAGCAGTAATTTAATAAATATATTTGTGTACAGTCCGCTGAAAACACATACTTAGTCTAATAATTAGCGATATATTAGACATAAAGTCTCATTAAAGTGGAATATATTTAGATGAAAAATCAAAATGTTGATACATATTTCATGACAGCTTTTCTTTGTGCATCATCATGTGTGCATGTGGATATAAAATAACAGCATATTATAAATGAATTATACTACGAAAAAATATATGTTAACTTCATGTATTATAAGATATCTGCCGGAACAAAGAGTTGTATTTATTTATTGAATTAGGCATCGATTGTGTACGTTTTTCAAGGATTATATTAAAAGCCACAACACTGATCTTTCATCATATAAAGAATGTGATTACAAGTATGAAACAAAGGTCATGTTAGCCAAGATTGCAGTGTAGAATGTTTGGGACTGATTTAGAGCAAGTATTTATACGCGTTTTGTTCCAGTCTTACAATGTCATATTGTAAGCATATTACTATGTATTTATAATCGTATATCCACATTACGATATAATTGTAAACGTTCGTCTGTTTTACAATGTAATTGAAAGCGTATTTCTATCGTACAATTACACTACCGACATAGTAAAGAATAATATGTACACTTGACAAAATTGCAAAGGGTCGACAACTCACTAAGGAAGGATACAATATACACTCAAAATAATATTAACATTATAAAATATATATACAAATTAAAGAACTTTACTCAACAAACACCTTGATTTAGTGTTCTCAAACAGATTTATTGTAAACACTTCTCAAAAACTTATTTCATGTGTCCGCCTTCCTACCCTTTAGTTTAGTTTATGTCGCATTACTAATTGTTACATTTATTATTGAATGAATTCAATCAAAAGCGATAAAGGAAAAACAAAATTCGGAAGAAGGGATCAATAGTGGAACAATGAACAAGAGTTGTCAGAGTTGAAAAAGCTGAAGTGTTCAAAAAGAGCAATAACTGTGCCAAAATGCAATCCAGTGTTATGGTTCTTGTCTGTGTGTGTTCCATTGATAATAGTGAACACACATGCGAAGTTTCATTCACATCCAATGAGTGGTTGCATAGATAAATTAAACTTGAACGCAAAAGTTTAATCTGTGTGTCTACAGACGACAACGACGACGACGCCAACGACAACGCCGGTGTCATGACAATAGCTCTCATTGGACTTCGTCCCGGCAAACTAAAAATGAATAACGGACGAGGAGATCAATAACGGAACAATGAAAATTAAGTAACGGATTAGTTGTTTATTTTAAAACTAATAACGAAAACTGAATAACAAAAACAAATAACGTAAGAGGGGTTCATTGAATAACTAAAAAAGAAAAGGAATAACTGATCAATAGCGTAACATTGGAAGAAATGAATAGCAGAAGAGGGGGTCAATAGCGGAACAATGAAAAACTAATAGCGGAAGAGGGGATCATTAGCGGAATAATAAAAAAAGAATAACTAACGGAAAAGATGATGAATAGAGGAACGTTGAAAATCGAATAACGAATAGCGGAAGAGGGGATCAATAAAAACAAAAAGTGAAAGAGGGACCAATAGCGGAAAAATAAAAAAACTAATAGCGGAAAAGGAGATCAAAAACGGAAAAATAAAAAACGATAAAAGAAAATGTCAATTGTTAAATAGTTTTCTTGGATGTTTTATTCCCCCTCTTCCATTTTTTTTATTGGCATATAGTGATCGCAGTGTCTGTACGTCCTGTACGTCCTCTGTCTGTCCGTCCTTCCGTTCGATATTTCGTGACCGGCCTGTAGTTTTGCTATGCGTAGATGGATTTTATTAAAACTCGCTACAAATGATCAACATGACATGATGACGTGTTGCGCGTAACACCCAGACTCCAACTTTAAAAGTTAAGATGTTTGATGACACTTTTAAGTCTGTTTGAGATTTGGTATCCGGTCAGTTACTGTGTCATATAAATGTGATAAATCCCTAGAAAAACTTGACTCAATTTTTCAGATTGTTTAACAACACTTTGATTCTGCTGGAGAATTCGTGTCCGGCTTAGTACTTTGTCATACACAGATTATTTAATAAATTCTTGCTACAAATGATCAATATAACATGACGACGTGCCGTGCGTAAAACGTACTTTAAAGGTCAAAGTCACATTTTAACTTTGTTTGACAACACTTTCAGTCTGTATGAGAATTGGTGTTTGGTCTGCAACTGTGTCATCTATGGATAAATTAAAATAAAATTGGCTCATTTCATCAGCATGGCATGACGACGTTGTGCACGTAAGAGGTCAAGGTAACACATTGAGTTTGAGTCCGGTCTGAAACGTTATCAGACATGGATGAAAACATTTTGCCCAGAACCAGATCTCAAAGGCCAAGGTCACAATTTCAGTTCATTTGATATTTCATGTCGGGTCTGTAACTTTGTCTTACAAGAAGGGATTTAAATGTTGTGTCAATTTACCTGTAGAAATACCCAGACCTTTACATCAGATGTCAAGGTAAAGGTTTCACAAAGGTAATAGTCACACTTTTCATTTAAAAAACATGAAATTGTGAGTCTAGTCTTAAAACGTCAGTCTATTACTCTTCATATTCATTGATATGACCATTTGATGTTGCGGGACATGTGACACTTACCAGTGACATTTCTGGTTAAATTCAAAATTTTTAAATCGCTGGAAATAATAATCAAATAAACAGTTGTCAATCAATTTTATTTAAAAACAGAAATTTGAATTGCAAAATATTTTATCCGTGTATACAATAATATAGATTTCTAAGAAAAGATGCAAGTGCTGTAAATTTTGTGTTTTGTGTGTGATGTACTTGTGATTGTGATGTAAGTGTGATGTATGTGGTCTATGTAGTGTGTATGTGATGTGTGTGTGATGTACGTGTGATTTTGATGTTAGTGTGATGTATGTTGTGTATGTGATGTGTGTAATGTGTATGTGATGTGTGTGTGTGATTAACTGTGCTTGTGATGTTAATGTGATGAATGTGATGTGTGTTATGTGTATGTGATGTATGTGTGATGTACGTGTGATTTTGATGTTAGTGTGATGTATGTTGTGTATGTGATGTGTGTAATGTGTATGTGATGTGTGTGTTTGATGAACTGTGCTTGTGATGTAAATGTGATGTATGTGATGTGTGTTATGTGTATGTGATATATGTGTGATGTACGTGTAATTGTGATGTAAGTGTGATGTTTATGGTGTATGTGATGTGTGTAATGTGTATGTGATGTGTGTGTGATGTACGTGTGCTTGTGATGTAAATGTGATGTAAATGTGATGTATGTGATGTATGTGATATGTGTTTTGTGTATGTGATGTGTGTGTGTGATGTACGTGTAATTGTGATGTTAGTGTCATGTTTGTGGTGTATGTGATGTGTGTAATGTGAATGTGATGTACGTGTGATTGTGATGTAAGTGTGATGTATGTGGTGATTGTAACGTAAGTGTGGTGTATGTGATGTGTGTAATGTGTATGTGATGTGTGTGATGTTCGTGTGTGTGTGTGTGTGTGTGTGTGTGTGTGTGTGTGTGTGTGTGTGGGTAAAAGGTGTTAGACGGGGACATTCATATGAATACACACCTTCCAACCGGGGACGCCCCCGACAACCGGAAACATCCCCGGTTGGACAAAAGTGCAAAAAACATAAATTATGCGATCTACGTCATTTTGCCGTAACCATAATCCGGCATCCGTCTATTTCGACAATGGTCCTCGCTTACCGGGTCTTATACCGTAAAATCGGAAGAGTTGTTTCCTTTTAATAAAAAAGTATGGCATATTGTGGCAGAAATTGTTGTCGCACACAATTTCCCCTGTTATAGCACCCTCTGGCATGGACAGTAATTCTCATTATCTCACCATCATTGAAACATATCAAATCTTTTTAAAATCAAATCATAAAAATATATTTTATTTGAGAAACATAACATTCCTATTCAAGGGTAGAAAACTCCACTAATGATAACTCGAGGGTCTGGTCCAATTTATCTAACTTAGCCCACATCTTTACTACTTGTGGTTTATAAGATAAATTATGTTGGTATGTTTGGTTTAGTTAACAATGGGAGTCGGTAAGACGGGTTTAGTATGGCAGTTAGTATGGCAGGTTTAGGATGGCTGTCATTGTGTTGGGTTTAGTTTGGCAGTCGGTGTAGTGAGGCAGTCCGTGTTGCTGGTAAAGTATGCCCGGTTAAATGTGGCAGTAGGCGTGGCAGTGTGTATGTATAATAGGTGAACTTTAGAATGGCAGGGTATATTGAGGGTTTAATATAGCAGTCTGTGTGGCTAGTACATTATGGCAGCCGGAATTTGGACTTTTTGCTCTACTGGCGAAAGGCTTATGCCATGTTGCGTTGTACGTTATCTGTCGTCCGCTAGCAGCACTTTCTCTGAAACCATTAGGCTAATTAAACTCATACTTCACATGGATGTTTCTAGTGAATAGGAGAATATACAGAAGAACCTGAGTTTTCGATCTGAAATGCAAGATGGCCACCGTTACTAAAAATAGTCCAAAACTTATAAAATGTTTTTCTCATGAGCCGCCCAACAGATTTTGTAAATATTTATGTTGTAATGATAACCACCTAAAGTTTTATTAGATTTGTTCAAATGGTGTCCATTGGGTTAAATATGACCCGGCCTGGGGGTTCAATTAGAGGACACATGTCATTATAATAAATATTATCATTCTGATTTTGCCTATGTTTTTTAGAGGCATTGTTTGGTCAGAAAGGTTCAGATTTGTAAAAATGAATGGATTCCACTGTCTTTAAATTTGGAATTACAAAAATCGTTTCCTTCTGAACTGGTCAGTCAAATTTGTTCATATTTGACATAACTTATCCCTATGTTTGAATGAAGATAAGAATTTCGGGGCTAATATCTATATGGGCCCTGTAAGGCGACTTAGAATTTTATCATAGGGATACTATGAGAAAACAGAAATTTCTCATCTTTTCATCAATTTGGGCAAAATTATTATTCAATTTGAGTTCTGAAGCATGATCTGGTAATAGGAAATAAGATTTGGTTCAATTAGGAGAATTGTTTATAATTGATATAGATTATCGTATATGGGTTTAAAGTTTGTACAAATGAAGTGGCTTGTGTATATATAGGGGCTCTGTAAGAGGAGTTTTATATAGGAATACTATGGGAAAACGGAAAATTCTTATTTTTCATCCTTTTATGATTTTATTTTTATTCAATTTGAGTTCTGAAGCATCCTCTATTCATAACAAATAAGGTTTTGTTCAATTAGAAGGATTGACTTTCCATAAGGGGCCAGGTGGAGTCACAAAATGATTAAAATTGAACATTTTGGTAAATCTTATTCTTAACAACCGGTCAGTCATATTTGGTATCATCATGTATCAGTATCATCATGGTGGGTTTAGTATGGCAGTTGGTATGGCAGGTTAAGTATGGCAGTCGGTATGGCAGGTTTAGTATGGCAGTCGGTATGGTGGGTATAGTATGGCAGTCTGTATGGCAGTCGGAATGGCGGGTTTAATATGGCAGTCGGTATGGTGGGTTTAGTATGGCAGTCAGTATGGCGGGTTTAGTATGGAATTCGGTATGGTGGGTTTAGTATGGCAGTCAGTATGGCAGGTTAGGTATGGCAGTCGGTATGGTGGGTTAAGTATGGCAGTCAGTATGGTGGGTTTAGTATGGAAGTCGGTATGGTGGATTTAGTACGGCAGTCGGTATGGCAAGTTAAGTATGGCAGTCGGTATGGTGGGTTTAGTATGGCAGTCAGTATGGTGGGTTAAGTATGAAGTCGGTATGGTGGGTTTAGTATTGCGGTCAGTATGGCAGGTTAAGTATGGCAGTCGGTATGGTGGGTTTAGTATGGCAGTCAGTTTTGCTGTTCATGATACCGTTGGAAGAAAAGGGCGTAACTATGTAGTGAGACGTATAGAGTTGTGCTAGAATTGAAACTGTAGGATCCGACACTACTTTGGGACAAATGTTCGTGGGGCTCGTATGGCAACGACGTCAAGTTATATCTCTGAATCAAACCATGATAACTTGTACCACATTGATTATTTGTAACCGTAGTATTATGTTTGGTTTGGTTGTGATAATCGTACATTGTCGACCTGATCTAGCTGTGCAATTCTGCTGGTTCAAGTTTACTTATTCCAGTTCGAAAGCTCATCATATATATATTATGAGATAATTCTTTGTGAATAAAACGACGTATATTTTAGACCAGACTACGGCCAGTGCGCCTAACTACAATATAAAGATCAAAGACACGAGACAAACCATTAACCAAACTCATTAGACTTGGTGTAAACTATGACTAACATACTATGGTTTGATATGCAACACTTCTGAACTGAAAGGGTAATCACATATATGAACTGATAACTTTATATGAGAATGATACAGTTAAGTATGCATGACTGCTCAAACGTTATATACAGACATGAAAACAAGAAAAGACATGGAGCATGTGCCATCTCATTAAAACGTACTTTTCGCCGAGGCTGTTAATTAAAACCCAGATCGGATCAAAAACAAATGTGTGACAATTTGTCACTTAATTACGGAAAGAAGGTGGTTTATTAGGGTAACTTTTAATGTATTGAACTTATATGGAAATTAACAAAATATGCAATCTATAACTTATTATATTTAATAAACGGCGTTAAACCCAATTAAAATAAAATAAAAAAAAAAATAATGATAAATGTTCGACTTCAACATAAAGTCAAATATGGGCATCATCAACGCTAAACATAAACGTTTGTTGGTAAGCATGGGTGTCATGGAACTACAATTGAGGCCGTTAAAAGAGTTGCGTCGAAATTATCAAGAAGTAAATGTACACATCCTAATGGTAAAATGACAACAACACGATTGGCGTAAGTTTTACTTGAATACTTTTATCAATTATTTAATCAAAACACATAGTCTTTATCTATTTCAAATTATATGGAAATTTCATTATTCAAGGTTATAAAAAATTGCTCTTGGATTGGCGGCCAATGTAAGTTAATGTCGTCTATATTTCATCGTCATAGTGTAGTTGTCAGTAAGAAAAATCTGAAAAATAAACGAATATATCGATTAAGTATCTATAACAATTATGCAAAAAATGATGTTTAAAACTTGTATATATATTTATTTTGTATTGTATGTGTATACTGATGCCATGCAAACAAAAAGGTGTATAGTTCAAGCTCGCATTCTGTCAAATACAATTTCTTTTGTAAGGCGAACCTCTCCTAAACTGATTCTCTCCACTCCCTACTGTGATATCAATTCTTTTATCGACTACCAATGTTTATATTATTACAAAGACTAAATCGCTGACCCATTTCAATGCAACATTCGATGGAATTTGAAACTGGAATGCAGAATTAATATTGAAGAATTGCACAGCGTTCGCGACTTCAAATTTTATATTTTTGCAATAAAAGTTCTGTTTCATTTGTCCACATCAATTACAAGTGCTAAAACATTGAAATATTTCATGTTGCAATAGAATGTGCGCTCTCTTTCGTTGTACAGATGCATCCACTATCAACATTTATTTCTCGCGGGGATTTCATTTTCGTTTTATTTTTTCGAAGACGAAGGCAAGACTTGTTCCTAGAAAAAATATATATAACTAGTTGAAACAATATTTATATAGCGACTATGTTATGGTTTGTTAAAGGTTTATATTATGATATGTTTTATAATTATTTCTGATTCTTAGGAATCGCGGACAAGCTATTCGTTAAAAGCGATATGATGTCGATGTGATAATGCATTATTATATATCGGTTTACCAACAGTTATATCACTTTTTACGTTCGAACACCAAATTATAATTTACAGATATACACGAAATATTCATGAGTGTAAGGTAAATACTAACGGACAATATTGTTTATGGAAGTAACTACTCTTTCTTATGCTAGATGGACATGAGTGGAGATGTATATGTCAGTGATAATATGTATCAACAAAGACAACAGATTAACATGTTCTTTTTAAAAAAAAAATTGAATGGGGTTTAACGCCACATTCAACACGTTTCTGGTTATATATGGCATGTCGAGTTTTATTTGCGGTGCAAAACCTCAGAATGTATCTGAGCAGAGCCACTGTCCTTCCAAAAATAACTGGCAAAAATGTCTCATTTAAAGGTTTTGGAGCAAGCGGGACCCGCCCTTAGCGGGGAAAGGTAAATGACCGTGGGACAGAATCTTAAATAATCGGTCACGGATGTGCCCTTTTCATAATACACAATAATTATAACAACTACAGACATACATACAGTACATACATACAAAAAAGTGTTGGTCGTTTTAGCAAATGTCTTAGATAAGAATATATTTAAAGCATTTATAAATATCTGATTTGATAATAGAAAAAAAGTGTTTACCACCTTATTTATCTCTACATACCACCGACGCCGCCGCGAACGAATAAGCCTCTCCCACCACCTCCGCCCCCAGAAACTCCGCGAAGTTTCCAAATCTCTATACCACCACCATCGCATAACAGCATATTCAACAGCTCGCTTTCGTAACCTGTAATACAGAACAAATGATTTTATAAAAACGACAGTTTGGGTGAAATAGAATTTAAATTGTGCAACTCATAGTAAACCAATGCGCAGAGTGCTTGCAAACATACACACGCAGTGCCAATAGGAGCCACATCCACGAAAGTAATACAAACATACACACGCAATGCCAATAGGGCCCGCACCCTCTAATGTAATACAAACATACACACGCAGTGCTAATAGAGGCCGCACACTTTAAATTAATACAAACATACACACGCAATGCCAATAGGGGCCGCACCCTCTAAAGTAATACAAACATACACACGCTATGTCAATAGGGGCCGCACCCTCTAAAGTAATACAAACATACACACGCAGTGCTAATAGAGGCCGCACACTTTAAAGTAATACAAACATACACACGCAATGCCAATAGGGGCCGCACCCTCTAAAGTAATACAAACATACAAACGCAGTGCCAATAGGGGCCACACCCTTTAAAGTAATACAAACATACACACGCAATGCCAATAGCGCCTGCACCCTCTAAAGTAACACAAACATACACACGCAATGCCAATAGGGGCCGCATCCACTAAAGTAATACAAACATTCACACGCAATGCCAATAGGTGCCACACCCTCTAAAGTAATACAAACATACACACGCAGTGCTAATAGGGGCCGCACCCTCTAAAGTAATCACAGGCAATGCCAATAGGGGCCGCACACTTTAAAGTAATACAAACATACACACGCAGTGCTAATATGGGCCGCAGCCTCTAAAGTAATACAAACATACATACGCAGTGCCAATAGGGTCGCACCCTCTAAAGTTATACAAACATACAAACGCAATGCCAATAGGGGCCGCACCCTCTAAAGTAATACAAACATACACACGCAATGCTAATAGGGGCCGCACCCTTTTAAGTGATACAAACATACACACGCAATGCCAATAGGGACTGCACCCTTTAAAGTAATACAAACATACACACGCAATGCCAATAGGGACTGCACCCTTTTAAGTAATACAAACATACACACGCAGTGCTAATAGAGGCCGCACCCTTTTAAGTGATACAAACATACACACGCAATGCCAATAGGGACTGCACCCTCTAAAGTAATACAAACATACACACGCAATGCCTATAGCGGCTGCACCCTCTAAAGTAATACAAACATGCACACTCAATGCCAATAGGGACCACACCCGCTAAAGTAATACAAACATACACACGCAGTGATAATAGTGGCCGTACCTTTTAAAGTAATACAAACATACACACGCAGTGCCAATAGGTGCCGCACCCTCTAAAGTAATAAAAACATACACACGCAATGCAAATAGGGACCGCACCCTCTAAAGTAATACAAACATACACATAATGTAAATAGGGGTCGCACCCTCTAAAGTAATACAAACATACACAAGCAGTGATAATAGAGGCCGCACCCTCTAAAGTAATACAAACATACACACGCAGTGCCAATAGGTACCGCACCCTCTAAAGTTTTATAAACATACACACGCAATGCCAATAGGGACCGCACCCTCTAAAGTTATACAAACTGTAGTTCGACATTGAACTTACCTTAACATTCATTATTCAATGGGAATATTCCAGGAAATTACACTATAAATGTATTAAAACTAAAAATATTTGTAAAATGGTTGAAATACATCTCATTACCATTCATAAATGCAATCTGAATTACTGCGCACCTTAATAAACCAATTGATTTGATATATATTAAGCGATTTGTGTCACAATGACAATATAATGTATAGATACTGGCTAAAATTCTTAAAGTATATCTAATATACTAGGACGTTATGTAAATATGTTTGTAATAACACTTCATTCAACATTCAAGAAAGAGTGTGTTTAAATCACAGAAATGTATTTTTAACAACTAAAAACGACGAACTTTATGACATTATCAAGCGCAGTAGGCCTCCCAGAAAAATAGGATCAAGAATGAAATAAAGATAAACACAAAACAGATTTAATTGATATTAAGTATTCAATGATATTTAATACTTTTCACATGATACTATATAAAATGTAAATAGTCATTTTACGAGAAATAAAAAGGGTAATTTGTTTTGTTTTTAATGAGATTTTACGCCATTTTACAAATTATGGGCTGTATAGGCATAATGGCGGTTATAAATAATCCTCATTTCTACTTCTTTAAAAATGCATTTTCCTTATTTAAATGCTAATTTTTTTTATTTGAATGGCATTATTGATGTATTTTGAACATTTTGATAGCATTGTCATGTTTGAATTGTGAATTTAGAAAAAAATGATGCTTGGAAATTGGGGTATGAATACATGATTTCGGAAGTCTACTTTCACTTTGTCACCAGTGTACACACTGAGCAGAAAAAAAATCTCTTATATGACAAATGACCCCTACTTTTCTCATCATATTTTAATAGAGTTGACAAACAGTAAAATGTAGGTTTCACTTCTTTCATTTGGGATTCTCTATGAATGACAAGCCTTCAAACTTTTATTATTTACTATAGAATAAAGAACAAAAATCAATGGTGGGTCGACACCTATATGGCGTATCTTGTATTTTTGTAAAACTGGAAACGCCATATGCAACCTGAAATGTGTTGAAAATGGCGTTAAAAATTATACAAAAGTAACATCTAGTTTTACTGGTCGAGGAAGAGCTGAGAATGAATATTGCCGCAAGTAACTAGCAAATGTTTTATTGTCCAATCGTTATTACAGGGGACTCAATACTATGGCTCCGGAATCACTTCCAAGGTGATCGTATGAATGAATACGTCATAGTATTTCACCTCTATTTGTTAAGTGTACATGAAAATTACAACTCATTATCACTATGTTATAACAATGAATATATCTACAGAAAAAAAATGATTTCAACAAGGAAATCCATATGAAAAGCACAGAAACATCCACGTCTCACTACACAGTTACGCCCCTTTTTCCCACGGTAACATGATTCTTACGCTTAAACCAAAAGGCCTATGATATTTGGTTTTGAAATATTTTCAAAATGGTTCATAATGGTGATTTCTTGCTGCAGATGTGTAGAGCAAAAGTGGGCATAGCATATACTGCAATAAGACATCACTAGTGTTAAAAAGGTGACTTTTATAGGAGTTCAACATATGCATTTATTTATGAGCATTTGAGGACTTCTTTTTTCGAAAAATGTTAAGGTGTCACTGCTTCCTCTTTACAAAAAAAAATCTGGTCAACCTACTAGTTATTTTACATTTTTATGTGATAAAAATATTTTTAAAAACATCTATGTGGAATGCTTTTTTACCATGGCAATCCTAGACCTTATTTTATAAAGAACAAAGACCAAAATTCAACTGTGTAGTAAAACTTTCAATACTCTGTAGGTACCTAGTGAGCTAATATATATATATATTTTATTTCATTGACTTTAACTATTACATGTTTTATCATTACAACTATATGACAACGCACGCACGTACGCACACAGCGCGTGACATATCTTAAAAAAGTTATAACATTCAGTTTAATCATATAATGTTACTCTCGTATCTATTTCAATCTAATATAAAAGTGTAATGTCATCAACTTAAAGCTGACTGTCAGTTGATAACCAATACAATTGATGAAATAAAATAAACCCAAAAATATTCAACTTCGAAATGCGTTCTTGTTTTAATGTGAGAATATTGATTAACTGAAATACGAAGCTTGTGAACCTAATGTATGAACAGTTTAGCATTCTGTGCCGTCTTTTCGATTTTCTGGTAAAAGATCTCTATCCACGGCTGGAATATTATATGACCCATATATTATAACTTCTTTAATAAATTTTGTTACTGACTCTAATAAATTTAGTATCAAAGCAAAACTAATGAAAATGTTTATTATTCCTAATATATTCAATATTCATCTTTTGATTTACGAATTTGCAGTTTGAAAACAAAATATATTTTAACTACACATTGAAGAAAAATAGATATACTGTAAAAGAGTGGTATATGAGTCTCTTGGGCCCCACGGACTGCGCATGCACAGCGGCTATTTGGGATGTGTGCGCGGTGGCCATCTTGTTTCTATTATATGCGCGTGCTGGGCGGCAATTTTGGATGTTCGTCATTGTGTACGGCGGCCATTTTGAACGCGTGTCGGAAGGCAGCCATCTTCGATGACTACTGATGGTAACCCGTTTGCGCATGTTCGGCGGCCATTTTAGATAACGTCGTATTAGTTTTAATATAGAAGCCGACTGACATCATATCTAATTTTAAAAAGGTAATCATGCTTTTAGGAAGAACGTCTCAAAATTATACAGAGCTGACCTGTAAACTCGATCTATGACGTGATCACGGATATAAGGGGGGTCAGGTCCTAAGCTCTAGACGTAGACATTTTAGTCACAACCGTTTCTTAAAAAACTAAACATGAACTACATTTATTTATATAGCAACAACTTAAACTGTAATGAATTAAAAATAAATAATTGGTTAAATAAGTAATTGAAAATCAAATAGAATAAACTTTACAAACCTCCTTTAGTTTGATTTCCTATGTTTCCTCTTTCTATGAAAAAGTATTTATACATTGTTATATCCATTTCAAAAACTCATTTTACCTTCTTGACTATTCAACGTTCAGCTCACAAATGAACATACACTCACTACGCAAGTATCGTCGCAATCAATCATACACATTAAATTAACCAAACATAACTATTGTAATAAATTAAATAAATAATAATAAGTAATTAAAAATCAAATAGACTTTACAAACCTCCTTTAGTTTAATTTACTATGTTCCCTCTTTCTATGGCAAAGTATTTATCAATTTTTATATCCATTAAATTTTCAAAAACTCATTTTACCTTGTTGACTATCCATTGTTCAGCTCACAAATGAACAAACACTCTCTTCGTATGTATTGTCTCAACCAATCAAAGACACCTCGTTAACATAACCAATAAATAAACAACGTATGGATCATCTCAAACAATCATAAGACACCTCATTAACATAACCAGGCAGTACCAACGCGGTGTCAAGTAAGTACGTAGACAACATGTCTGAGTACATAATAGCTAGTGGAACTATTTCGAACAATAGATCAGTGGGTCCTTTGCTGTACATAGTCATGATTGGTATTGTCTGGACATGTATGTGCTATAACCGTTGGACTATATAACTCGAGCAAAGTTAGGTATTGGTATAACTGTCAACAGTGTGAGTATTATAATTTTATAGCAAGAGGTAAATTATTTTAAAATAAAATGTTTTTTTGTTGTTTTTAGTATCACAAATGTTGCCTTAACTGCATAACACGAATTTTATAGGAAAATCGGATGTATTGAATTTTTATAGCAGAAGGTAAATATTTAATTTTAGAGGACCACAGGGAAGATTGGAGTTCCAGCTGTGTTTCTTCTTTAAATAAGGACTTAAATATTATCATTATTATTACTATGATTATTATTAAAGATGAAATATGTTATTTTTAGTATCGTAAATGTTGCCTTAACTGTGTAACACAAATTTTATGGAAAATTAATGGGTCCGATCCTTAAGCCGGAAGTTGAAAATAACTGATTCGAAGAAGCGCGAGTTATATATTTTTAAAAAGGTATGACCGAGTACATTATGAACAATATGGTTGCCACCGGAAATGAGGTCATAAAATCAACTTTTGTATGCGTGAAAGTAACGTATCGAACGTGATATTGTTGGAAAGGTATTGAAAAGCTTATTTTAAAATATGTTAGATTTATGGGTCCATCTGAAATAATTTTTGATTGATGTCAGAAATAAAATGAAAACTCTAATAGTGAATCGAGTATGGTACCAAAGTAAAGAAAATGGTGCGCAGAAATATTTCCAAAATATGAAAATATATGAGTCTAGGACGATAGCTGAGATATAGACGTATGAATAAACCGGAGGTGACGTCATAAACGATCGAATTTTTAATGCGTGTCCGTAACGTACCGAGTAATGTATCTTTGGAAAGGTACTGAAAAGACGAATTCAATGTTGTAACTTTTATGAGTATAGAACGACCCCGAGCTGAAATATAGACGTTTGAATAAACCGGAAGTGACGTCATAAACGATAGAGTTTGTAATGTGTGTCCGTAACGTATCGAGTAGTGTATCGTTGGAAAGGAATTAAATAAGACGAATTCATCGGTGTAACTTTTATGAGTCTAGGACGACCCCGAGTTGAGATATAGACGTTTGAATAAACCGGAAGTGACGTCATAAACGATAGAGTTTGTAATGCGTGTCCGTAACGTATCGAGTATTGTACCGTTGGAAAGGAATTAAAAAAGACGTATTCAATGGTGTGACTTTTATGAGTCTAGAACGAACCTGAACTGAGATATGTTCGTTTAAATAAACCGGAAGTGGAGTCATAAAATTAAACTTCATCGTAGAATATTCGTTCAATACTAGGATCTTAAATTACAGACTTGTTGAAAGACAGCCAATACCAGTAAAAGGGTAATGACATCATGGATGTTTCAAGTTTTACAGTGGATAAAAGGAGTTAGGCATATCGGCCAGGTTGTACAAAACACCACAGAGAAAAAAAATAAAATGACCAATACCACCAGGGATCCCCAAAAATAGAAAAATTAGAAAGTTGTACATTTAAATGGAGAACTCCAGAGTCTACAGACATTATTATTATCTACTTGAATTGGGAACAACAAATGTGAGAGACAGAAAACTGATGATTGAACATATTATTCCTGAGCAACTAGATGCAGTCAGTACTGTTGTACGCCATATCGTGGAATCCAGGATTTTTTTCATCGGAAGAGGCGAATACTGAGAGTCATTACTGGACATACCGTACCATTCAGAAGAAAACGTAGAAATAAGGACACGAGAGGAATAAATATTGTCTAAGTTTATAAGGGGAATATTTGCACTAATGACACTTAAAAAGAGGCAAGATGAGTACAATTTCTTGCACAGTGGGTGATCATACAATTTCATGAGACATAAGAAAAAAAATTGAAGAGCAACCACAGTATAAAGATTTTAAAAGCTGGAGATTACCACAAGAAATCCCAGAGTATAAGGGAGCGCCGGGAGCGCATTTGGGAGCGCATTTGGGGGCGCCGGGAACGCATTTAAGAGCGCCGGGAGCTTCAGCGTGTAAGTTCAAACATCCTTGTTCCATAGTTTTAACTGGACGATGCGGAAGTGGTAAATAGGTGTTGACCAAGAAGATATTGCGCAAAAAATACATTCTACCTCCACCGCAAAGAATCATATGGTGTTACGGACAATACCAACCGCTCAACGACGATGTGAAGAGACACTTACCATCGGGTTGAATTTGTAAAGGGATCCCGGATTTTATAGACCAAGACACTTACCTTGATGTTGCAGTAATTGTATAATTCTGGACAATTTGATGGGAGATGCAAAGAAAGATGAATGTGTTTCTAATCTATTCACGAAAGAATCACACCATAGAAATCTTACAGTGTTATATTTAACACAGAATTTGTTTCCACAAGAAAAATCATCAAGAGATATAAGTTTAAATACCAAATATTTGGTGTTGTTTAATAACCCTGTGGACAGAATGCAGTTTCCAATCTCGCTAGACGTATCTACCCTACCAATAATCTCTTTATGAACACGAACAAGCGAGCTGTCGAGAAAACGTATGGACATTTAGAGGTTGATCTACAGGCCAACACAGCGGAACAAGATAGACTGTGAGAAAATATTCTGAATAGAAATAAAACTTATGAGCATGGCTCACCGGCATTACCGGTAGTCTGCGATTCAGACACATACATGTCAAAAGTTATAAGGGACACACCACCATATTATCATCAAGATTCAACCAGTTGTTCCTTCGACGAAAGTGATTATTCCGAAGATTGTGACATAGATATGCCTATATGTGAATACTGTGGGATCATGTTTTTGGATGTACACGCTTTACAGAACCACGTGAAGCAATGGTGTGTAGAAAAAAAAGGAAACTGGAACATGAGGAAGTTGACACACACATGACAGACGAATCGAAAAAGAAAATATGATTAACGTTACCAGACGACGATGAACGAGATAAAGAAGAAGATATTAATGATGAATAGGCGAATAAGAACATGATGAGTACTTGCACAGACGACGGTATAGAAATATATAATCAACTCATTCACCATATATATCAACTACAATGAGGGACTTTACACCGACAAGTTATAAAGGATGTCAAAAAGAACAAGGCTCATTACATGGAAACTTAGTTGCTATAAAAATAGCAACTAAGTAAAACAAACATTTAATTGAATCGATTTCGGAAACGTTGGATTCTGATGATATGGAAAAAGACGAAACAGAAGAATTGGAGAGTGAGGAAGAAACATAGGTGTTGAAACATTGACAGTTCTCTTTATTCTATGCAGCTCATAGACGTGGTTTCAAAACGAAACACATTTTAGACTCATTTAGTAAACCCAATGAAGATGAACGTATTGTGACACGTTTTTCAACAAATGTAAATAAAATATTGTAAAAGAGAATATGAACTTGTCATTTATTTTGATTACCAATTAAAAGACAAAATCTTCGTTTGTTAACGTTTTTATAAACGCCTCTCAAAACAATGGGGTTAGGGCAGTCCCCTGTATATATTTTACAATATAAAAATACAACATGTATAACATTGTTCTAAAAATATCCGACATTAATGCAGTACCGGTTTGTGTCTTCCTTTGTTATTTGCCAAATTTTATTAAGTTGGTGATCACAAAGCATTTTTGGCTCTGAGCAGGTGCAATAATGGTTTTGGTTAACACTATGTACGCACCACTGAATTTCAATGTCGATATGATATTAACACATATGCTCTCTAAGCATATATATGTCCATTTGCAGTAACTAATGTCTAAGATTGTTCTTGCATCCGGTAAATCCGTATACGCCACCATACGACAATTCTATGAAATCACGAAGAGCGCACTCTATATCCACCAAACATTGAGCGTATGGTTCTATATGTTTAAACATTGCAAAGTTCCGTGTAACATTTTGAAAAATATACTCGGATTGCGATTCTCGTTGCTATGTTGTTTTTCAATAACTTCATCCAAGCTTCCCCGTAAAAGCCGAGATGAAATGTACTGTAATGTGGTGCATCTATAGTTACACTGTGGTGTTGTTTATACTCGACATTCATATTTTCCAATGTTGCGCAATTACGTCAAATGTCAGTAAGGTTTAACCTTTATGAAGACATACTTGTGAAGACATACTCATCAGCAATCGAATGCTACTTTTATATTGATCCTTTGTTGATAAGCTTGTTATAAGCTTGTTATTTGTAGCCGTATATATCTATATATAGGTACGACATGTTAAGACACGTAATCGTCTGTGATTTTGAATAAAACGTTTACACAAAGGAACTAATATTATATTATTAAGACATCCGGTGATTAACTTGAATGTACCACTGTCGAAATATAGTGAAAATTGCTTTTGGCATAGACGTATGTGACACTATTTAATTTGCAAATAAATGTTTATAACCTTTGCTATTTGTTGTTGACTAACTTATCATAAATTACCTACTTAAGTTTTATTTATTTCGTTATTGAGATATTTTTTTCTGTTAGATTTTTAAGAAACGGTTGTCACTAAAACGTCTCCGTCTATGGTTAGCGCCTGACCCCCTAATGTCCGTGATCACGCCCTAGATCGAGTATACAATTCAGCCCTGTATACTTTTGAGACGTACTTACTAAAAGCATGACAAACTTTTTAAACTTAGATATGATGTCAGTCGGCTTTTATATTAAAACTAATACGACGTTATCTAAAATGGCCGCCGCACATGCGCAAACGGGTAGCCATTAGTATTCATCCAAGATGGCTGCCGCACACAATGACGAACATCCAAAATCGCCGCCCCACATGAGCATATTATAGAAACAACATGGCCACCGCACACACATAAAAAATTGGCCACCGCGCATGCGCAATCCGTGGGATCAAAGAGACGCCTATACTACTTATAAGTATGGTGAAGTACACTATTCATTGATGACAAAAAATGAGTATCAATATTAATTTTATAGAAGTTTTGTCATGGCTTACTTTAATCGGAGGACTTTAAGTCCGGAAATTGTCACAGGAATAACTATTAACGTAAAATTTATTCCTTTCATTAAGTTTAAATGTTTTTCTGTTAATTCATTGACTAACCTCCAAACATATTTAAAACACCTGGAGCGTGGTCAAGTGACAAAGCACCGAACCCATGAACGGAATGTCGTAGGTTCGATCTTTCACCACGGCTATGTGTGGTGCTCTTGAACAAGACACTTTTCCAGCATATGTTAAGAACAATTTCTACTCATGAAGACTTAGAGCGTGATATCCAAGTCGTAATAGCTTGTTTCAGAATCAAGGTAAAAAGAAAAAT
Source organism: Panopea generosa (assembly GCA_029582155.1). Lineage (NCBI taxonomy): Eukaryota > Metazoa > Mollusca > Bivalvia > Adapedonta > Hiatellidae > Panopea > Panopea generosa. The sequence continues at coordinate 28,032,221 of CM055911.1, read as the reverse complement.
GTTAAAACTAAACCTTTACAGTATAATTTTATTTCATTGTATTTAAATTGTAAAAAAAAATCAAACAGCTTTTACCGTCTAAATGCCATTTTGTAAATTTATCATAATACTATTTTACAGAGGTTTCACGATAAAATAAGAGTAAACTAAAAACATACCTACAGATACTGCAAAGCATACAGCCAGAAATACTAACGCAAACAGAATCTTCATGGTGATGATCTTTTTTCCGTTAGCACAAAATCCAGTTATATCATAATCAACAATCGCTTAGTTTATATATGCAGAAATGTAATCCAATCCCGGAGTCGCGTTCATTGCATAATAAACTGTTGTTTAACATAAGTATACGTCAATGGTGTACAGGGCATACACAGGGGTAGATTAATTAACACATAACGTGAAATTGTTCAGTTCTTAAAGATATTTTGGCGTTCCTATTTTCATCAAAATTGTATTATACCCTTTTCTTGCTGCAGTCCAACAATGTCAGAAAAAAAACTCGAAAGACGGTAACAAGGATGAAGTAAGTCTGATGAGTGTAACATTATCCAGAATAGTTGATGATATATGTTTTGTTTTCATTTAAAAATAAAGACGAGTTTAATGATTTAATTCATTTTGTTCAAAAAAACTTTTGCAAGTAAGATTAGAAAGCATTCATGTGACTCTGGCAACATCGCATCGGCTAAAGCACCCCATAACCAACATTTTGTTATATAATAATCAAAATGATAACACGTTCTTTCAACTCTAAATTTGTAATATATGAATTATTTCTCCTTTATAAGATTGTGTTCGTAAAATCTTAATTTTCTTAAGTTGAATCAATAGCCAAAAACAGCAAGAATTATCCCGATACGAGTATAACAGTGATAAGAGTATCATGAATAAACATATAGTATTATGTAATCAAGTTATCATAAAATTTGATTTTCTTCTATTTTATTCTTTTCACAATTATTTATCATTTTTTTCATTTTAAAATTAGTACATGCATAATACCAATACAAATAACAATAATGATAATAATTAAATAAAACTACAAAAATAGTAATAATTATAATAATAATAACAATAATAAAAGGATTATCCCGATCGTATATTTAGTATGTTTTATATATCAGCATTTATGTTTAATTTGCCGAAGTCAGACGCGCTACCTACTGAGCTAACCAGCAATGTCAGATAGAAATGGGAACACTGTAAATATATTCAGAGGGATAGGAACCTTCTAACGTTTAATAATTTCCTGTCATGTTCCATTAAATGTAACAGTGGTTAAATAACAAATCCCTGTGTGTGTGGTCATCTAAGTGATGGTAAGAATTAAAGGACAATAGCAGGTCATATACAAATTATATCATTACAGGCGAATAATTGAGTTTTGGATATAATTTGCTGGAACTTTGCAGATTTGCTGGTATCAATATCCTAGGTTCATTCTGCATACAAACTCATTGATTTATATGTGTTGTGATTTACTCAATTTGTATAACAGTCTAGCAATGTATCGAAATGAAAATAAAAAAATAGTTAAAACAAACTAAAATAAATTGTGAATCATTATTTAAAATGACATGCTAGTGTTTATTCTTAAGATAGATATAAAATATTTCCTTAACAAATAAATTCATAGGTCTTCTAAGGTTTAAAATTTACCGCTTGTTTAGATTTGATATACATCTACTATATATAATATATATTATTTATTTGATATTACTTTTGTGAGATGATTGTGTATGTTCAATGCAAATCTTGACAATATTATACGTTAACAGCTGTAGAGACAGGGCAGGCTACAGCAGCTATACTGGACTCTCGGCTACTTACTTATAGCTGGGCAGCGATGAGAGATGCAGCATGGGATACTGGGAAAGTCATGTCAAATGTTGATAATAGTTGACTGTCTGAAAGGGTTAAGCGTCATGTTCCAGGTTAAACTGTAATAGGTGTAAACCCACCATTGATTTTTGTTCTTTATTCTATAGTAAATAATAAAAGTTTGAAGTCATTCATAGAGAGACCCAAATTAAAGGAGTGAAACTTACATTTTACTGTTTGTCAACCTCTGAACTATCAAAATATGATAAGAAAAGTAGGGGTCATGTGTCATATAAGAGATTTTTTTCTGCTCAGTGTGTACACTGGTGACAAAGTGAAAGTAGACTTCTGAAATCATGTATGCATACCCCAATTTCCAAGCATCATTTTTTTTTCTAAATTCACAATTCAAACATGGCAATGCTATCAACATGTTCAAAATACATCAATAATGCCATTCAAATAAAAAAATGAGCATTAAATTAAGGAAAATGCATTTTTAAAGAAGAAGAAACGATGTATTTATAACCGCCATTATGCGACTACCCAACGGAAGCACTTCCTTTTTGCAATGGTGGTACTATGCCTATACGGCATTCGTTTATTGGTTGACCTCATGCTGATACTGTTATATGTGCTCTTTACAGAATCGAAGTTGACCCACCATACGTGTTGTACGAGAGTAGTGCATCGGACACAGGATCGAGGGAGGGAGGGTGTGTGTCTATGGGGTTATCCTCTGCATGGTTATGTGTGGTGTTCTTGATCAAGACACTTTTTCGCATATGCTTAGTACTAGTTCTATTCAGTAATACTTCGAACGTAATTTGTCTTTAATTAGTTTTAATCGATGTAAAAAACTCAAGGTTATTTCCTTAAGTTTTAACTAGTTGCATTCACTCAGCAAATTATATAGTTACTAACTTACCAGTTTACCGACCAGAGACCGCTTTGGACTGATCGATCAGCAACCGCCCTTTCTCTGCAGATTATAGTCCAATTTATATAGATAAAGTATATCGGCTTGCAAAACGGCTGTCAGCTCATTTTGGTTAATTATAGTAGTATGCAAATTGCTGTTGATGGTGCTATTATTTATTGTTGTATTTGTGTTATTGTTGTTTTTTTTTGTTGTTTGTTTTTTGTTTTGATTTTGTTTTGAAACAGGCGTTAATTGTAGGAAATTTATTGACAAACTGAATACTACTGGAATACTCATTTACATTAATTAAAGACAATCGTCTAAATAATATTGTTTTTATTTGATATCCGTTGTTAAAAAGATGGACATTTACAGTAATGTAAAACACATAGAATTTAAAATATTCAAGTGTTTCCTTGGCCAAGTAGTTCAGTTTTGTTTATATCATTCGTTCTTTTGACATTATCCTGTACGTGTGTTTATATCTGTAATCACATAATTTATTTGTTTACCAAATGCACAGGCAGCTATAAGCTATAATTATTTATCCATTTTTTATTTACCTCAAGTAATTATTCATAAACTTTTCCATTTCATTGTACATACGCGAACAAAACAATAATATGTGTAACATTCTCGCACAGTGTAAGTTGTGTGGAACTGCCTAAGAAACAGTCGAGTCAAAGTAGGTCGTCTTACAAAAGACGACGGAAGACGAGTGAGGACGGAAATTCCCATTAGCCAAGTATAGACTCCCTTGTGACGTTAGCCGAGGACGGAAACTTCTGTTGGCCAAGTTAAATCTCCTTAGTGACGTCACGCGAAGACGGAAAATCCTGTTAGCCAAGTTAATGTTCCATAGTGACGTCATGCAAGGACGGGAACTGTATTTAGTCAAGTTATGGCTCTCTAGCGACGTCATCCGAGATCGGGAACTCCAGTTGGCCAAGTTTATACTTCCTAGTGACAACACCTTGCTACTCACCGTTCCAAAGAGATGATACTGTCATTTATGAATGTATTGAACTTACGGTTTACTATGTATGCTGTGGAATATATTGTACATATCTTATGATTAAAATATGTTTAAACCACCTCCTTGTAAATGTTTTATGTATAACTGGATCCATGCTTCTTTTGCAGCTTTGTCCCTTGAACGATACATCTACTGTCGGTCATCTGCATTCGTATTATTTATACTAGAAAATATATATTATAATTATATCAGAAAAGATTTTGATAGAAATGTGTTTATTTGCCAAAAGTTATTTCAAGATTGTAATATGATAAATTATAAGTTAAATTGGTCAGATTAACACAATAAACAAAGCGTTTGTGTTGTTTCAGATTTAGAAACCCTGTTTGTGAAATATGCATCTGCACCTTATTAACAGATGTATTAATATAGATATATATATAACAATTACAATCCAGGTGATTCATCTTTCGTGTTTCGTTGTCATGACAGCCGTAGGTTACAATACCACCAATCACCTGGTACGGCATTGATGTGAATAAAAAATTACTCTCGCACGTAAGCGAAGAATACAAAAAGCTTGCTTTAAATTGATGTGTTAATTAAAACGCATATAACAAGTTAACGTTTCTGTAAACAAACACATAATAGCGTTCATAAACGTTTGAAAACGAAACATCATCGCTTGCCATTCCATTAAAGCCCTGTGGTTTCGGCTAAGAATAGAATCACTGTCGATCTCTGCAGAGGGGTAAGAATCCTCAAAATGGGTGTCATATACTTTTGGTCATTTTTTGTCATGTTCACTATTGTGGTTAAATTATCAACCCCTGCCTGGTTCCAGGGAGCCATGAGTGATGGCAAGAATAGGTTAACTGTGGCTAATGCATGTCGTAAGAAGCGACAAATTGAGTAATACGATAGAATTTGCTGAAACACTGCAGTACTGCAGGTATCAAGGTTCTTGGTTTATTCTGCATATTCATTTGTTGATGTATTTTTTTCAATCGGTATGTTAATTTGTTGTTTTTGTACATGCAGAGTTAACCTCGAATCTTCCTTCCTGTTGGCGTCGAATAATCTATAATATGTTGGTACGCCGTAAAACCCTATTCAGTCATTCAGCGATTCCATCAATCATAATTGTTTTGTTTCGTTCTTTTCCCTCATTTAAATTGTTTACCTTTTCCTTCAAAAACATAAATAATGTCAATGTATTGAAAACTCCTTAGTATTGTTATCATGCGGTAAAGACTACATTAAAAAATCCAAAGCAAAAATATAAAAACATATTGTTATGAAACATAATTAATAAAAGTATAATGTCTATCTGTATGTGTTTACGTATGTATATATATAAAACATTGCCGTAGTTAATATAGTATAGTATTACTGAAATAGTACACATGTGTGCCTGTATGGGAAAGTTCTGATAAGAAGAAACATTAAAGTACTGCAGCTGCAGATTATCTAAAGTCACTAAGTGCTTTGTAAACAACTGTACTCGCTAATTGAAACGCCACACTGATAACATCTATTTTCTTAGTCAGAGTCTTGGTCAGAGATAGATAAAGCTCATGTATCAAGTGTGCGTGTGAATTTGACATATGAAATGTTTTGAAAGGGGGAGGGAGAGGAGAGTGAATTTGACCGTCCGAGAGTAAAGATGCGAGGCTGTGTGCCAAAGATTGTGTGTGTGTGTGTGTGTGTGTGTTTGTGTGTGTGTGTGTGTGTGTGTGTGTGTGTGTGTGTGTGGTAGCTGTGTGCTAATTAAAACGACTTATGTTGATTTAAAACTATGTGCTTATTAATAAAGTTGTGAGCTGGTTAAATAAAGCTGTGTGCTGAACGTAATAGCTATGTGCTGAAATTAAGAAGCTGTGTGCTGATTAAATAGCTGTGTGCTGAACATAATATCTGTGTGCTGAAATTAAGAAGCTGTGTGCTAATAAAATAGCTGTGTGCTGAACATAATATCTGTGTGCTGATATTAAGAAGCTGTGTGCTAATAAAATAGCTGTGTGCTGGGATAAATAGCAGATTGATCGGAAGACTGTGTGCTGGGGTGCAATTGATATGTACAAGGACTAAGAAACAAAACTGGGTTATAATATTGACAGATACGTACGTGTAGCTAGCGACGCATATTGATGAAAAGTTTGACCAGGACGTGAGCCATACAGGATGATGAAAATACTTTGAACAATTTTGGATAATAGAACATTAAAGACAATAAATTGTGTGCCAATAACGGATTTACATTAAGAAATATAATATCATCACATGTATATTTAGTTCCTATTGCATTAAATAGTTTAGTTTTAAAAAAAACATCTATGTGTGGATCTTTTTTACCAAGTGAAGGTCTTTAAATTTTTAAACAACGATCCCAAAATCTCGAGAACTCGTGACAATTGGTAGTACGGGTGAGTTATAGTTAAAAAATAAGTTAAACAAATAGAATTATTCAAACATTGGTTAACAAAAATACATCTTCTCAAGGATGGAAATAACTATACACGTTTTTAACTTGTATTAAGAGATTGTTTTGGTTTAGAGTGAAAGATACTGTTACAGTCATATTATTTTAAACTTTAGATTGTTATTTATTTTTTTTTTTAAAAATGTTAGAAACATTAGAAACAAGAAAAATCATAGCCTATTTACAAAGATTATAAAAAAAAACGAGCGACAAGATGAATGTCCTTGATAACACACTACGAATAAAGAAATAGTCCAACAAAAGAGGTGATCTCCCGCGACTTTATTACATACAAATGTATTTTTAAATGAAATGATCTGAATCTCAATCTACACGACGCAGCGCCCATTACAGAACTATTCTGTGATAATGTTTAACATTTCTAAATAGAATGTCGAAATTAATACTAACGACATGTTAAACTTTTTAAGCAGAAAGCCGTAAACATTTACTTCAGGGACTTTTTTCATTGTTGCTATCCGATATGCTAATTTGTAAGGACACTCCTGCATTTCAGCCATTGCTACGCTCCATTAAATAGCGATGTTGTTCTTGTAGTATGAAACCTTGAGGAAGCAGTTCTTCGGTGAATATGAAAAGAGCAGCAGATAATTAACTTATGATACTGAAGGAATTTCCAGAAAGTCTGGCGCCTCAAAAATCACTTTCCGCAATAATATTCCTATGAAGAAGTAAATATCACCTTATACAGGGTCCCAATATATCGCAGCCCCTTGATTTGCAGAATCTCCAATCACTTGCTGATGCTAGGATAACTTAAATTATATATAAACAGGTTTGGAATGAACAGGAAAATTGTCACGACTAGAAGATGCTTCAAAACTCAAATTGAATAAAAAAAAAATCATAAATAGATGAAAAAATAGAATTTTCCATTCCCCATAGTATTCCTATGTTAAACTGAAGTCCTCTTACAGGACCCCTATACACGCAAACCCATTGATTTGTACAAACTTTAAACCCCTTCTCATAGGGACAACTATATCAAAAAAGAACAAATTTGGCTGACCTGTTGTTTAAAAAACTTTTGAAAATTGTCTATTTTAACTCTTTTTGTACAAACATGAAACCGCAACTTATGCAAATATAGGCAAACAAACCATTAAAAAAAGTATAGTGTTTATCATAACTATAGTTGAGTTTCATAACCACCTATATACTTTTAAAAGCGGTTTATCAGAAGACTTTTTTTAAGTTTTTGAATTTTTTTAGTAATGGGGACCATCTTGAATTTCAGATTGAGAATCAAAATCGCCTGTGCAATAGAAACATCCATGTTAATTGACCTAGTGTTTCAGAGGATGTGCTGCTAAAGGACGACAGGCGAGGGACAACGCTCCACCGAGTAAGCAGAAGCGCGAAAAATGGTGCCCTAAAATGCTATCAAAATGTTATCAAAACTGGGTTTTTTATTTCAAAATACAACTACACATATAATACAAATATAAACAAACAATGGGAGCTGGTCACAAAATATTTTCAGGACGTCATGGTGTGTTTTTTTTTCCTGTTTAATTAATTTGTTTTCGCATAATTTAAATATTACAGTGTGTTCCTTACCTGATAGGAGACAAATATTTTATGTCAGCAGTCTGGTTAGCTCAGTCGGTAGAACATTTGCCTTGTAAGCAAAAAGTTCCGGGTTGAGTCACAGAGTGGCTGCATATTTTTCTTGTCCTGTAACATAAACAAAGTCTACATTATAATTTACACTGTGCCAGTATTTATTTTAATGCAGTTTAACGCCAATTTCAAAACAAATCTAGAATACCTAGTAATGAATCTCAGTAGAGCCACTATTCTTCTGCAAGTTACCTCCTAATAATTTTCACACAAAATGTTATCTGTCCACCGGAGCGGAGATTTGACCAACAATTTAAGCGATGAGAAATAAGTAGCTATTTGCCAACACCACCTTTGACAACTCTGCCACCACAAGAGCCATTTGTATAATTCTAAACACCAGACATTCATGCTGTTTTCAAGCATTAGTCAAGTTTTTGTGGTTTAAATGTTAAACAACGTCTTATAAAATATATTTCTCTGGACAGGATTAATCAAATGTTGGAAACTTCAGGGTCACTTGACTAGAAAAACAATTTAAAAGAAGTCTTTGGACACATCAGTAATTTTGATCTCCATCTCCAATGTACCAAGGAATACTATATTTACATAAAAGCATGACTGTACACATGTACTTAAATTCCCAAATTAGCAGCTGAAGTATTCAAATAGGCTTAGGCGACCACCTTTATTAAGCAGCCATCTGTCATAAGCAATCATATTTTCTATTTCCCTATTTCTATGTTTTAGAGTAAATTAACTTAATAACCTGTATTAAGCAGCAACCTCACAAGGTCACTTGATCAATTCCTTGACTGGCTGCTTAACACAGGTTTGAATAAATGAAATACATGTATACAAACTGGACATAAGTTTTCTTCAGTTCTTGTCCAGATTCTCCAACAATCTAGTTGTAATATTAAACAGAAACAAACAAAATAGACAAAAAATATAGCATAAGCTGGGATTTGAATCCAAAACTAATCACTTTGTATATTAATCACTCTACCTTTGTAACACTATCTTTTTAAAGAGAACATTATTAACTGACGTCCACGGAAAATGTATATAAAACATATTTATAATGTATAGCAGTCAGAAAGAGTAAGCACAAAAAATCATGATGCCTCATGAAAATTAGAACATTAAAAGTAAGACTAAAACTGTGAGCAGCTCAACAAAAATTGTTTGAACACAGGTAATTGCAAGCAATAAAACAACATGTTGTCAATGCAGCAATAAACATTATTTAAAAACATATAAATTATAAATTAATTATAGAGATATTTAATTGAAGCCATCGCTTTTCTATGTTGGTTGCAAATGCTGGGACTTGAATCCAGAATTTCACCAAAAGTGTAGATAAATTTGCCAGTTACACCACAAAAGCATATCATGTTGTACTAAGATAATGGACTCCAATATTCACCAAATCAAATTATGTAAATTAAAAGTTAAAAGTATTTAAATTAGTCCCATTTTCTATTTATAAAATACACTCTTGTAACACACACTCACAGCAGCACATGTTTTCTAATAATATGTAGTATAATATCAAATAAACACCAGGTCTACTCATCCATTTAAATGGTGGAAAAAAAGTCTAACAAAACTGTAAGCCAGTCTTTAATCAAAATATACACATTGGTTTTAAATCTGGTTTAATTAAACATTTTAAGACATTTCTTCGAGTAACTTCTAGCGCGGAGATTTTTTTTAAATTTTGCACAAAAGTACTTTGAAGTGAGACATTTTTAAAACACTAGAAAAAATATAGGTCACCTTGCTTGCATTTTTGCTACGACTTCTTTTAAATTACTTTTATTTTACATTATTTTTAAGAAAAGACAGCAAAGGGTTGCAAGTTATAAATCATGTTTTATTTACTAAAAGAGTGATACAATTCAACAAAATATTGTTGCCATTCATGTTACAAAAGATATAGTATCTAAAACAGAAAAAATCATTACGCTATTTTGGGGTTCCCCTTTCATACAATGATTTTCATAAATTACGATTTTAAATTTGGCCTCAAATATTGCAATTTTACACAAATTCAAAAATAAAAAAAAGTTCTAACACGAGAATTGTTTTATTCTTTTTAAAATAAGGCTCTCTAACAAACCATATTAGAAAAAAAAATATGTCGCCAAGCTTGTTACTAAGTTGCAGTGCTAAATATTACCTCTCTTTTTCATAAAATAACCATAATCGATGCATTGTCATAATAATTCAATAATAAAAGCAGTTCTAACGTGGAGAATTGTTTCATTCTTTTTACAAAGGGGCACTATAACAATACAAATCGAAAATAAAATAAATCAAAGGCCTAAAAGGCCCGATTGAAGGCTCGTTGCTTGTGTTAATTCGAAAATGTAGGTTCGGGAAATTTGAAAACTTAGTTAGATTTTTGAACTGTTAAGTAAGAAGGCAATTCATTGGGATTTAGAAAAGAATATGGTTTGATATTTCTTTTGTGTATCTGTATAAAATTATCTCCTGCATACAATACAGAGTCCATATCAATACTTTTCCAAAAGTAGCTATCAAACGGTTTTAATAGTGCATTTGCAAAAAATGCTAAACAATATGGTACACACTGTCTTCCTTGTGAAAACTGACTGAATATTCGATGACCCTGGTGAAAATTGCCATTTACAGGGAATTTTGTAAACTGACAATGTGGTGGTCCAGGATTCCTTTCCACATCTCCACATAAAAACAATATAAAAGTTATTAACATGAACAACCTATATGAAAGCTTGACAAACAAACCTTCATATTCTGACGTTTGACTTTTTGAGTATTGATCGACACAAGCTTCCCATAAAACTACCAATTTTACATCTCCACTGCTCAATATCTATCCCCATTGTTTCATAAAAAAATAAGAATCTACCGCTTTAAAGTGCTTTTTAATAATATGCAAACAATCACCAACAATGAATGAATTAATGTTTATTATGGTTACAACTACTCAAGCAAGAATTTCAACGATTCAGCTCCAGATATATATTATATTTTAACTTCGAACTCCAGATTTTGTTTTTTCCACGAATCATCTTCAGTCTGGCAATCATATATTTTGTGCTACAACTCCTGTTCCTAAGGTCAGTCAATTTTAATATCTCCAGTTCAATAGTTCTGATTTATGGATAACGAAACGCATTCAGCACAAGATGTTCCTGCTTCTCTGAGAATATACGACACATATCAATTAATCTTTGTACGAAACAAAACAAACATGACCTACTTATAGATTTACGTGTATATTGACTTTAGTTATGTTCGATTCTCATATAGCTTTCTACCAACAATATAGATTATCAATAAGTAACATTATAAACTGTTTTGCGTGACCTAGAATTAATCAATCTAAACAATACAACACAGTTCTAATCACAACAAACATAACGGTCGGATGACCTAATTAACGGTTACATATGTTTGGATAAAAAATTAGTAGCTAAAATTGAGTAGCAATACTACTGTATATGATAAGGTTAAATAAATATATGAAGTTATGAATGTATATTTAAATCAATTACTTTTAGCGATGGATCTGTTCATCAACATCAAAACACTGCTTGTATAAGATGACAGATTGGTGCGTTTTTGTTTTCAACAACAAAAAAAGCTCCGAACCTAATTACTTTATTTTACTATCAAATTAAAAGAGGACATTCCATAGTGAAAGAAATTCCACTAACAATCACTATTTACTCAAACTACGAGTTATTATTTCGAAAACATGTCAATATTTCATCCTGTTAATGTTAACCTTTAAAACTGATTGCTAGGGCTGCACGACAGCTATGGAAGTCAGAGCTTCGCTCGCCTTCCAAAAATATAGGTCAACATACTTGTTACATAGTTACAGTGATAAATATTACCTCCTCTTTGCATCAAATGCCCGCAATCGATGCATTTTCAGAGCTACAGATAAGCTTCGTACTTGCGTAAATACGCAAATAACTTAAGCAGAAAAGCAATTTATAAAGAATATCAGCGTACAGAAAAGCAAAGAAAAATCTTTTTGCTTTTAAAATTGACGCGTATTGCAAAGTAAAACGCTGTCTGGACTCCATAAGCTGAAACAGCGTCGTACGTAAACTGGTTCAACTGGAAGTTTTTTCGCCACGCTGACCGCTATTATCGGTATATAGTAGAACATTTAGGTCCTTTAGTGAGATTTTCATTAAATGTTGTAAACCAGTCTCTGATACAATTTCCGCTTTCGGTTTCGGTAGAAATGGCTTTCAATAGTAAACAAATGTCACTGGTAAGTGTCGCATGCCCTCCAAATGGTCGTTGAAAAATAACAATATAATTACGTCTCTCACCGCTGATTCAAGTGGGAAAGCTATCAGTTACTTGCTGAAATAGGTGTGTTCGGGTACTGGTTAACCTTCCAGGAACCCAGGAAAGAGTGGTTAGGTTAAGTAATCATCTGCCAGTCATAATACCAAAAAAAAATGATGAGAAAAACATAATGCTCCGTTACCTCATAGTATGCATATGTGAACATTAAAGTCCCCTTACTGGGCTCCAATTGACCCAAGTACCCTCAGTTAAACATAGGGATCATTTGTACCAAATATAAACACAGTTGACAGGTTGGTTCCTGAAAAGAATATTTGTTTAAATTTTACAATTTCAAGTTACGAATAGAGCTCCCCGAGGAGCGTCGATCATAAAATCTTCACAGAGCTCTATGCGTCAATATGCCCCGTAATCCCGCATAGAGCTCTTCGCTTTGGATATATCGCTTCAAAGTTTGATGTTATCCGTATTTGTGTGAGCATTTTCATGTGCTACGGAACTGTATTTATTGATTGGATATGTTAGTTGTAGAGTCAGCTGGTTGTTGTATTATCGTTTGACGTGCTAGTGGGTGTATGTTATCCGTAGTTGTGTTAGCATTTTCATGTGCTACGGAACTGTATGTATTTATTGGGTATGTTAGTTGTAAAGTCAGCTGGTTGTTGTATTATTGTTTGACGTTCTAGGAGGTTGATTTTATCCAGTAGTTGTGTTAACATTTTCATGTGCTACGTAACTGTGTATATTAAATGGGTATGTTAGTTGTAGCGTCAGCTGGTTGTTGTATTATTGTTTGGCATGCTAGAGGGTTGATATTGTCAAGTAGTTGTATTAGCATTTTCATGTGCTACGGAACTGTGTTTATTTATTTGGTTTGTTGGTTGTAGAGTCAGCTGGTTGTTGAAATATTGTTTGACGTGCTAGTGGGTAGATGTTATCAAGTAGTTGTGTTAGTATTTTCATGTGCTGCGGAACTGTGTTTATTTATTTGGTTTGTTGGTTGTAGAGTCAGCTGGTTGTTGAAATATTGTTTGACGTGCTAGTGGGTAGATGTTATCAAGTAGTTGTGTTAGTATTTTCATGTGCTGCGGAACTGTTTTTATTTATTGGGTATGTTGGTTGTAGTGTCAGCTGGTTGTTGTATTATTGTTTGACTTGCTAGTGGATTGATGTTATCCAGTAGTTGTGTTAGCATTTCCATGTGCTACGGAACTGTATTTATGTATTGGATATGTTGGTTGTAGAGTCAGCTGGTTGTTGTATTATTGTTTGACGTTCTAGTCGGTAGATGTTATCCAGTAGTTGTGTTTGCATTTTCATGTGCTACGTAACTGTGTATATTTATTGGGTATGTTGGTTGTAAAGTCAGCTGGTTGTTGTATTGTTGTTTGACGTGCTAGTTGGTAGATGATATCCAGTAGTTATGTTAGCATTTTCATGTTCTACGTAACTGTGTATATTCATTGGGTATGTTGGTTGTAGAGTCAGCTGGTTGTTGTATTGGTGTTTGACGTGCTAGTTGGTAGATGATATCCAGTAGATGTGTTAGCATTTTCATGTCTTACGTAACTGTGTATATTAATTGGGTATGTTGGTTGTAGAGTCAACTGGTTGTTGTATTATTGTTTGACGTGCTAGTGGATTGATGTTATCTAGCAGTTGTAAAAGGATAACCATGTGCTACGGAACCTTGATTATTTATTGCGTATTTTGTTTGTAGGGTCAGCTGGTTGTTGTATTATAGTTTGACGTGCTAGTAGGTAGATGTTATCCTGTAGTTGTAACAGCATGTATATTTACTACAGAATTGATGTGTTATCGAGATAATTTGATGTCAGGTCCCTGTGTTATTAAATTGTTTCTTTCGTTAAAGGGTCAATGTATTTTCGGTTTGTTATTAGGTTATAACATAATTGTGTTATCGGTGTGTTGTGTTGTGATATTGAATAACTATATGGTGTTATTGCGTAGTAATCGGGTTGGTGTTAAGTCAGATAGCTACGATACCCGGTAATGTTGTTTTATCACTCTGCTGAGGTATTGGGTCATTGTGAATTGATTGTGTATTTATATTCTGTTGAGTTATCAGGTCGATGAGTTATCTGAGTTGAGGGATATCAGGGTTTTAAGTCATTAGACGGGTGTGTTATTGGCTTGTAGTTCAGTTACCGTGTTGCTGTACTCGATATTGTTTGAGGTCTCGTGTTGTTATAGATTCGGATTGCTGTGTTATTGATTTTTTTTATATTGGATTTCGATAAATATATCACACAGAGTATAAGATATGTTCACCTTGTATTCTTGTATGTCTATATAACCAACACGGGGTTCATTCAACTGACTTGCAAATCATTCACATTTTGTTTATATATTTAGCCTATTTGATGAACACTGGTTTTGATATTTTCTTAATTTATTTCAGATTTAGAAAACACACTACGAACACCACATACAGCCGTGCGTGGATTATGGCGAACATTTACCTGCAGACCGATATTGTACAAATTGTCAGGAGTACTTATGGAACTCATGTTTCGCTCATCATGGTAAGGGCCGGGCATACAGAAACCACACCTTTCTGAACAGACCAGAAATGCCAACAAATCAAAATTCCTCTAAAATGGTCGACAAATGCACAGAGCAATGTCCCCTGCACAGCAGTGAAACTATCAGCTTTTATTGCAAATCACATGACCAGCTTGGATGTCAAAGATACAAAACAACTGGTCACATCGTTTGTCAAGTTAGAACGATTACAGATGTATCAAAAGATATTTCACAGAGTCCCGAATGTAAAACATTAATTGAAAAACTTAATATAGTACAACAAAAATATGGCGCTGTGTTAAGTCTATCTAAGAGACACGTGGAACAAGTTGAAGAGTACTATTCGAAAACATTAGAGGCAATCAAGAATATGATATCAAAATTCAAACAAGAAGATTTGAAGATGATGAAGGCAGTGTCAGACACAAATAGCGCCGTGATAGCAGAAATATAACGAACAATTACAAATCTAGAAACACTACAAAAACACAACCAGAACAGTCAAATGTTTGTTGTCATGAGAAATGTCACAAGTCAACTAAAGTTGTTTGAAGATACTCTTTGTAAGGTAGAGGCAAACAATGAAATAAAACGTTACACATTTGGGGATTATAAACAACATGATAAAAATAAAAAATTGTTTGGGCAGTTGTGTATGCTTCCATTCAGCGCTTGCGATATAGACGTAAAGACATCCTCTGATACTTACAACTATCGCATCGCAGGATCGTACCTACTTTCCGATAAACAACTTGTTATTACCGATTTTAACAACAAAAAAGTAAAACTAGTTGATTCAGAAAAAAACAAGATTGCGTCTGAAATACAACGGACATCAAACCTATGGGATGTCACAATAATCGACAACACACAAGTCGCTATTACACTCTGTTATGAGATGAAGATCCAGTTTCTGCATACAATATCCAAAAGTCTGTCTACAGGTCGAGAAATAAAGATTGGTGGTCACTGTTTTGGTATAGTACATAACGATGGAACACTTATAGTAGCATTGTATAACCCTGGCAAAGTTGAAATGATGGATATGAACGGCAACGTGTTAAGAAGTGTAACACACGATTCTAGTGGTGCCAACTGTTTGATAAGCCTTATAACATAGCCATCAGTCAAGACAAGACCGTCATCTACGTGTCTGATTACGGTAACCATACAGTCACGTGTATGTCGATGGACGGTAGTCAGTCTAAAGGATGATGGCCTGAAGAACCCAGAAGGACTGGCAGTAGACAAAACAGGAGTGGTGTATGTATGTGGCAGGACTTTAAACAACATCCACTAGATAACGGCCAAGTGCACCAAGATAAAGGTACTACTTGGACAGGAACATGGAATATCGGATCCGCATTCAATCACATATTTAGATAAATACGACGTTTTGTATATTGAAATGGGTAATAGCAACGTAGTCAAGGGGATGAAAGTTAACTAAACGACATCAGTTACAATTTGTTACGGTCAAATGTAAATAAGACGAGTATATAGTATACATGAATTGACCTTTTATCAGTTTAACCACGTTTTGATTCAGAAATAATATTAAATCTTGCTTTAATTAAAAAGAGGTTAAATTGTGAATTTTCAAAAAATCTTCAAGAATTCGTTCATATTTTGTAAAATGTGTTCACATATTTTGTAAAATATGTCCAGCACAGAACATATCTCCAAATATATTGACTTTCTTCTTAAACCTAGATTGCAAAAACTTTTACGACCGATTTTATTAACAAATTGAAGCATGTTCGCCTCGATCGTGATTCATATCTTGTCACTCTTGATGCATCGTCGGTATATACAAACATACCACATGAAGATGGTATCAATGCTTGCAAGTATTTTTTATCAAAAGACATTAATACTCATACTTTATCTCTAGATGACATTTCAAAACTGATTAAGTTAGTATAAGAAAATAACCATTTTCAATTTAATGATATTAATTTTATGCAGAAAATGGGCACAACCATGGGAAGTCCTATGGCACCGGCCTACGCCAGTTTGTTTATGGGTAAATTTGAACAGGACTTTCTTCTGTCTGTGCCTTTGAAACCAGAATTGTGGTTCAGATTTTTAGATGATATATTTATGTTGTTGAATGGCTCATTAGAGAATTTAAAAATATTTATTGATACAATCAACGATTTCCACCCTTCCATTAAATTTACATATAACATTTCGCAAACGTCAGTATCATTTCTGGATGTTAACGTAACTAAAGACAACTCGTTAGATAATGTTACTGATGTATTTGTTAAAGAAACAAATGTACACCAATACTTTGATTATACGTTATCGCATCCTAAGTCATGTAAAAATCGTATACCTTTTAGCCAGGCCAAACGCTATAGACGTATTATATCTAATGATAGCAACTTTGAAGATAGTTTGCCTGTTTTACGCCAGTATTATATTGACCGTAATTTCCCACCTTCTGTTGTTGACTTGGCATTAAATAAAGTGAAACTACTTTCGCAAACCGACGCTCTTAAGCATAGTGTAAAACAAAACAGTGATGTAGTACCTTTCACTGTATGTTATAACACTTCATTACCAAATATAGGTGGTTTTCATAATAAATATTGGGACTTGTTAAAATTGTCTAACAATGAGAGTGTTAAACAGTTACATGCATACAAACCTATTGTAGCGTACAGACGTCCAAAAAATATAAAAGACATTTTGATACAATCTAAATTTACAAGCCATAACGCACGTACATTTAGTTCTGTTAAATGTAATAGGCGTAGATGCTCTCATTGTTGCAATATTGTACAAGATTCAAGTATCTCTAGTTACGTTACTAGTGATAAGTTTGGTATACATTGTAATACCGATTGCACATCTAAAAATGTTATATATCTTATTACATGTAAAACATGTCAAGTACAGTATGTTGGACAAACGAATCAAAATGTATCAAAACGTATGAATAGTCACCGTTTTGATATAAGAAGTTTCTCAGATCCAACGTTTTCATCTAATGTCGCAACGCATTTTAACACCGATGCTCATTCAATAGAAGATTTTTCATTTATACCATTCGACACTGTTAGTAATAACTTTGATCGTTTGTGTAAGGAAACTTATTAGATTCACAAATTACAAACATTGTATCCATTTGGACTAAATGTAAAACAGCTATATGATATGTAGAGATGTTTTCATTGAACAGTTATATGTACTATCGTTTGTTCCTATTTCTCTTTTTTACTACTATTTATAGGAATTTAAGTATCGTTTCGATCCGATAATTCATGTACTTGTGTTTGCGACAATATTCTATATGAGCCGCGTCTTGTTGCGTGTTTGGCTCCTGGATGAATAATTCTTTAAGTCGAATTTCGCGCGACGCGGCTCATTTGTTTTTCCCGCTATTTGAACGTCACGTAATGTGACGTTACTTCCTGTGTTTATATATTTATTATACCATGATTAAGGCGATATGCCGAAACGTCGGTATTAAATTTTAACTAACGGTTTTTACGTGCTGGTGTTTATTAAAACTGTATTATTTCATATTTTGTATAAATGATCCCTAAGAGAAGGGGTTTCATATTTGTTCAAATGAAGGGGCTATAGTATATATGGGTCCAGTAAAGGGACTTTGATTTTTACATAGGAATACTAATAAAAACAGTAAATTTTTAGGAATTATTTTAATCATCTTGAGGTCTGGAGTATTGTTTAGTCATAACAGCTGAGCCTAATACCTATAAAGGGTATTTAATATCCATAAAGGGGCAACAGGAACCCAAAAAGAGATAAAATTGTGAATAGTAAAAAAAAATCATGTTTTTCACCTCCTTTTATTTTTTTTGTTGTTGTTTCTGTTCAATAACATGTATAGGTTTAAAAATATTATCATCAACAGTTTCTGATACTGCTGAATGAAGTTTTTCCTATGTTAGTATGTAACGAGTCTGCTTGAAATTGGAGTCCAATTGGGTGACTTTTAATTTACTTGGAAATGCTATGAGAAAACAGATGATTCTCATTTCTCTTATCTATAACTAAACGTTCTTCATAAGCTTACTCCATACACAATTTGAAAGGAAGTGAACCAGATGAGTGGAACCAGATGAGTGACATATGCCCATCTTGGACCTCTTGTTTAAATAAAACTTATTGATTTCAGAGACGCTCTTTGCTACCACTGACGAAGTCGAGTCAACTAAGAAATAAGACAAAAATATTATAAGTACTGTGGTTCACTTCCAGGTCAAGACATGCATTCCATCGATGTTGTCCTTTTGTTAAACAATTAACGTTCTGACATTCATGAAGCACACATTTCGGATAATTGCTCTGGTTTTTGGTTTGAATTGGTGAATAACAATTCTAACATTTACTCTTATCTCATTTGATGCGCGCAAAATTATTTTTTCAAGTCACCTTGTTATTTGATTTGATGCATGCAATTGTATTTTATCGAGTCACACTGTTATTTGATTTGATTCATGTAATTGTATTGTATCGAGTAACCCTGTTATTTGATTTGATGTATGCAATTGTATTTTATTAAGGTATCATGTGAGCAAATATAATATTGTCCATTACGTATACTTTACATTGGTGGTCTTTATTTGCTGATATTTGTATTAATATTTAACCTATTCATGTTTAACCCATTATTAACCCCCGTGCAATGTTTTATCCTTCAGCACGAGGTTTAGTAGCTTTCTTGTCGCATATCAATAAAAAATGTATATAAATGCACATATTTTTCAGTTTATGTTAAATTAGCAAGTATTTAATTAATCCATAATACTAAAATGTATTCTTATTGTGAAGATCAGGGGCGTAGCTTAGCTAAAAACGATATATAGACACAGTTGAAGCGTGGTCTGGGAGAATACTTCCTCGATTTTTGTCTTCATCTAGACTGTCGTAGTTGGATTTTTGGCGTATATTTTTTTTGTTTTAAGGGGCCTGGTTATTCTTTATATTAAGTTTGATTAACTGTTTTAAAACCAAATAAAATCTTAATTGATAAAATCATTTTAAATATCTGGATCTCTTTCAATGAATCTTGTCGCGAATTTATAGTTTGCCACCCTAGTGATCCGATTTCTATTGAATTATTTTACATTGATAATTTTTCCAATTACTCAGAAATAATTATAGACACTTACCTACAGTGCTTATAGGAAACTACGACCCTTAAGATGGCTTGTCTAGCTTATTTTACTACACTTTCAAATTATTAAATATTTTAGTAATGCAGCCGTTGCTAAACGTCATAATGCGAGTATGACGACATCAGTTTGTAACATTAATTTTGTTACGTGTTACATTATTATCTGGATTAAAACTGTATCAAACCATAAGGATTGTTTTAATTTCCAAGATAATCTTATTAACAATATATATAACAAAATATTGCGCTAATATCAATTTGTATTTTTGAAGGTGTTCTCCTGTATTCAAAACTAGTCTAGCATCATATAGATAGATTTATTTTCGGTGCTGCACATGTACTTACATATCGGGCTCTGGGATAGAATAATAAACCAAATAAAGGAAGACGTGTCGACAGTTTCATTGCACACAACTCGACATCATTATTTCGTTCTTATTTTCATAGAACGTGTTCTGTACCACTTCCCCGCTTTCTGTACCGGTCACATTTTGGCATATTTCGTTTAACCATGTTTTTATTGTCGGATAATTTAGACTTATTAAACGTTTATATGTTACATGTAAACATACAAGTGAATATAAGGATTGCATTAGGGATTAAAACAACGACAGGGGCCGATTTGGAAGGCGAGATAAAGCTCTAAAAGTCAAAATTGCCTCACGTCTGGACAGAAACTGTACTCGCGATGTCTATTAGACTTCGTCTACAAGTTTAAGCTTCAACAACGGGTCGAACTATGGATTTAGATTTTTTAAAAACAATTTTGATAATAAAAAATCATACATTTCTTACCTTCCACGTGCTGTTTTTTACGTCATCTAACGCTGAACTAGAAGTTGCACGTATGGTACAGGCGTCTGTACATTAGTGCGTTTAGGAAGCGTGTTTATTAGGTATATATATATATATATATAACGTCTAATGATATTTATATACACATGTTACATACGTACATTGATTAAACTACAATAAAAAACAACATTAATTCTCTTCATATATTCGTATCAACATAATATGTATACCGGAATAAAATGTAAAACCATTTATTTGAAAGAATAATACGAACTTCAAAAAGAAATAACATAAAACATGTGAACAATAAAAATCGAGACCCCGCAATCGTGCCCTGTTGAAAAAACACTTGTTCTCATTATATCATTGATAGCCACACATAACAAACTTTTATCTAAGACATAACGTTTGATTCAGTAAAGCTGTCTTGTTTGTTATACTGGAAACGAGCGCAATATTAGATTTATTTTTTTATATTTTAGTTAATATATTACAATCGTTATTCTCCTGCAACAAAACAACCGCACACAGCTGTTACAATTCACAATAGTGAGTTACATTGGTAGAACGACATGTGCAACCAATCAGGCCAGTTGGTGTGAATGACTTTATTATGTTAGCCAGACTGAATGTTACACTGATATCATTAAGCAGATATACATGAACGTCCTCAGTGGCCTAGTGGTTAAGGTGTCTGTCTCGGAAGCGAGAGGTCGATGGTTCGAATCACTATGCAAACACTCGTTAATTTCTGATGAAGCTGGCTGCTCACCAAGCAGCTAGTTAAATTAAAGGATACCGAATGCCCAATGGTGTTTTGGCTGCTGTCATGAATTATATACAACATTTTCGTCTCGTTAATTGAATAAATGTTTGTTGATAGGACTTAAAAACAAGTCAATTTCGACTGGCTTAGGTAGAATGACCTGCCCTTGAACTCACAATGCGACTTTTTATTGCTTTAGATGAGTTAAATGACAAATAAGCAATCGCTTGTAGGTCCTCCATTCCAATATTTGTCCAAAACATGTTGTTTGTTTTAAAAGTCCAACGGAAATTAGCAAGATATGGTTACACAATAGATAATTTTATTCAGATTTACTTGCCAACATTGTTAAATTTATGTTATGTATGATATGTATATGATAATGGTTTAATATTGTAATGGATAATAGAAAGACGTATCTGTGTATTCATGTTGTTGTTGTTGTTTGGTTTTTATCGTCGCATTCAACAACTTTCAGTAATATCGTGACGATGTCTACTGGAAACAGTATTTTAAGCACTGCCACACTGGAGTATCATGCCATGACACATGGTATGATACCCCGCCCAGTCACATAAAACTGACGCAGGGCAATCCAGACCTGGAACTATTCTCTAAATGCTGAGCGCAAAGCGTCAAACAATAATACAACATCCAGCTGACTCTACAACTAACATACCCAATAAATAAATACAGTTCCAGAGCACATGAAATTGCTAACACAACTACTGGATAACATTTAACCACTAGCACACCAAACAATAATACAACAACCAGCTGACTCTACAACTAACCTACCCAATAAATCAATACTGATCCGTAGCATATGAAAAGTGAACACAACTACTCGATAACATCTACCCACAAGCACTTAAAACAATAATACAACAACCAGCTGACTCTACAACCAACATACATAATAAATTAATACATTTCTGTAGCACATGAGAATGCTTACACAACTCCTAGATAACATCTTCCCACTAGCACGTCAAACAATAATACAACAACCAGCTGACTCTACAACCAACATAACCAATCAATGAATACTACTCCGTAGTACATGACAATTCAAACACAACTACAGGACAATATCTACCCACTAGCATGTCAAACAATAATACAGCAACCAGCTGACTCTACAACCAACATACCAAATAAATAAACACAGTTCCTTAGCATATGAAAATACTTACACAAGTACTGGATAACATCTACCCACTAGCACGTCAAACAACAATTCAACAACCAGCTGACTCTACAACCAACATAACTTATAAATAAACACAGTTCCGTAACACATGCAAATGCTAATACAACTACTGGATATTATCTACCTACTAGCAAGTCAAACAATAATACAACAACAAGCTGACTCTACAACCAAAATACCCAATAAATAAATACAGTTCCGTAGCACATGATAATGCTAACACAACTACTGGATAGCATCTACCCACTAGCACGTCAAACAATAATACAACAACCAGCTGACGCTACAACCAACATACCCAATAATATACACAGTTGCGTAGCACATGAAAATGCTAATACAACTACTGGATAATATCATCCCACTAGCACGTCAAACAATAATACAACAACCAGCTGACGCTAAAACCAAAAAACCCAATAATATACACAGTTTCGTAGCACATGAAAATGCTAACACAACTACTGTATAACATCAACCCACTAGCACGTCAAACATAATACAACAATCAGCTGACTCTACAACTAACATACACAATAAATAAATACAGTTTCGTAGCACATGACAATGCTTCCACAACTACTGGAAAACACCTACCCACTAGCACGTCTAACAATAATATAACAGCCAGCTGACTCTACAACTAACATACCATATAAATATTCACAGTTCCGTAGCACATGGAAAAACTAACACAACTACTAGAAAACATCAACCTCCTAGCACGTCAATCAATAATACAACAACCAGCTGATTCTACAGCTAACATACCTAATAAATAAACACAGTTCCGTAGCACACGACAATGCTAATACAACTACTAGATAACATCTACCAACTAGCACGTCAAACAAGAATACAACAACCAGCTGACGCTACAACCAACATACCCAGTTAATAAATATACGGTTCAGTAACAAAAGAAAATGCTGATACAACTACTGGAAAACATCTACCCAATCAATAAATACAGTTCTGTAGCACAAGCCAATGAAAACACAACTACAGGACAACATCTACCCTCTAGTAAGTCAAACAATAATACAACAACCAGAAAACACTACAACCAACATACCCAATAAATATACACAGTTACGTAAAACATGAAAATGCTAAAAAACTACTGGATAACATCAACCCTCTACCACGTCAAGCAACAATACAACAACTAGATGACTCTACAACCAACATACACAATCAATATACACAGTTCCGTAGTACATGAAAATGCTAACACAACTACTGGATAATATCAACCCACTACCACGTCAAATAATAATACAACAATCAGCTGACTCTACAACCAACATACCAAATAAATAAACACAGTTCCGTAGCAAATGAAAATGATAACACAACTACAGGATAACATCAACCCACTAGCACGTCAAACAATAATACAACATCCAGCTGACTCTACAACCAACATACCAAATAAATAAACACAGTTAGGTATCACATGAAAATGCTAACACAACTACCGGATAATTTCAACCCACTAGCACGTCAAACAATAATACAACAACCAGCTGACTCTACAACCAATATACCCATCAAATAAACACAGTTCCGTAGCACATGAAAATGCTTACACAACTACTAGATAACATCTACCCACTAAGACGTCAACAATAATACAACAATCAGCTGACTCTACAACCAACATACCCAATCAATAATTACAGTTCCGCAGCACATGAAAATGTTAACACAACTACTAGATAACATCTACCACGTCAAATAATAATACAACAACAAGCTGACTCTACAAATAACATGCCCAATAAATAAATACAGTTCCATAGCACATGAAAATGCTAACAAAACTAATAAATAACATATACCCACTAACACGTCAAACAATAATACAAAATCAGCTGACTCTACAACCAACATACCCAATAAATAAATACATTTCCGTAGCACATGAAAATGTTAACACAACTACTGGATAACATCAACCCACTAGCACGTCAAACAATAATACAACATCCAGCTGACTCTACGACTAACAAACCCAATACATAAATACAGTTCCGAAGCATATGAAAATGCTAACACAACTGATGGGTAACATTTTACCACTAGCACGTCAAACAATAATATAACAACCAGCTGACGCTACAACCAACATACCCAATTAATATACACAAATACATAGCACATGACAATGCTAATTCATCTACTGGATAACATCAAACCACTAGCACGTCAAACAATAATACAACATCCAGCTGACTCTACCACCAACATACCCAATCAATAAATACAGTTCCGTAGCACATGACAATGCTAACACAACTACTGGACAACATCTACCCACTAGCACGTCAAACAATAATACAAAAACCAGCTGACTCTACAATCAACATGCCCAATAAATAAAAACAGTTCCGTCGTACATGAAAATACTAACACAACTACTTGATAACATCTACCCACTAGCACGTCAAACAACAATTCAACAACCATCTGACTCTACAGCCAACATACCCAATAAATAAACACAGTTCCATAGCTCATGAAAATGCTCTTACAACTACTGGATAATATCTACCAACTAGCACGTCAAACAATAATACAACAACCAGCTGACGCTACAACCAACATACCCAGTTAATAAACACTTTTCTGTTGCAAACGATAATGCTGATACAACTACTAGAAACATCTACCAAATCAATAAATACAGTTCCGTAGCACATGCCAATGCAAACACAACTACAGGACAACATCTACCCACTAGTACGCCAAACAATAATACAACAATCTGCTAACACTAGAACCAACAAACTCAAAAATTAAACACAGTTCCGTAGCACATGAACATGCCAACACAGCTTTTGGATAACATCTATTCACTAGCACGGCAACGAATAACACAACGACCAGCTAACACTACAACTTACTTATCTAATAAATAAACACAATCACGTAGAACATGAACATGCTAACACAACTACTGGATAACATCTACCCACTAGCACGGCAACCAATAACACAACAACCAGCTAACACTACAACTTACATATCTAATAAATAAACACAATCACGTAGAACATGAACATGCTAACACAACTACTGGATAACATCTGCCCACTAGCACGGCAACCAATAACACAACAACCAGCTAACACTACAACTTACATATCAAATAAATAAACACCATCACGTAGAACATGAACATGCTAACACAACTACTGGATAACATCTATCCACTAGCACGGCAACCAATAACACAACAACCAGCTAACACTACAACTTACATATCTAATAAATAAACACAATCACGTAGAACATGAACATGCTAACACAACTACTGGATAACATCTGCCCACTAGCACGGCAACCAATAACACAACAACCAGCTAACATTACAACTTACATATCAAATAAATAAACACAATCACGTAGAACATGAACATGCTAACACAACTACTAGATCACATCTACCCACTAGCATGGCAACCAATAACACAACAACCACCTAACACTACAACCAACATACCCAATAATTAAACACTCTTAAAGCAAATATACTTGGTATCACAACAACTGATATCATGACCCGACGTCTTAACCTCCCGATAAAACACAGAGCCCACATTTCAACAATCTTACTACACACATTCCGATAATCCAACAATGCGATAACACAAAAATCAATATTAAAATAACTCATTGACATTGTAGTCCTCTAAAACATTCCGATACAATGACACAACAACCGGTTTATACACGACAGAGCAAGCCGGGAGGTGATAATCGACCCTGAAAATGAGTAATGACCAAATGCTCTATTCTAGTTAGTTTTAGCTGAAATGTTTATATTTACTTCAATATTTTTACATCAAATTTTATCAAATGTATTAAGAACTGGATTCTAACTCTAAACTTTATGCAGGGCGAGTTTAAACGTGAGGGAGAGTATTGGATTGAGTTAGTGGCGGCAAGGACAATTCCTATACCCAACATCCCTCATGTCTTTGAGAAAACAAATGCTGCATTCTAGTGGAAGATTGAGTCCCTTGCTGTTTGGGGTACGAGGGACCCTCTCTTGAAAATCTTGATATCTTAAAAATCAAATACTGCAATTTGGTAATAATAAAGCGGGAAATTTACTCGAAAATGTTTGGTATTTTGTGATCTTTAGATATTTCACTTAAAAAAAATGAGGTGTGAGTGTATGGGGGGGGGGGGGGGTGGCAAAGTTTATGTGTTTTAAACTTATTTATTTTACTTCGATTGTGAAACAAGTTCTTACAACTTAGACAAATCACTCTCGAAGTCTTCCTGGGTAGTACCAGTACAAAGCATATGCGGAAAAAGTGCCTTGCTCAAGGACACCACAGATAGCCGTAGCGGAGGATCGAACCCACGACCCTCCGATCATGGGTTCGGTGCTCTACCACTGGACCACGCGCTCCAAAATTTACGTAGCCCACCTCCAACCTGAACATTTGGGGTGGGGCTGGGGCGGTTTCTCCGGCTCCTACGCCTATGTTACACCAGTTTTGGAGAGTGTGTTTCTTGCTGGTTTGGAATGAGTGGCCTCCCCTGAAAAATCTTGATATCTTAAAACTCAAATACTGCAATTTGGTAACAATAACTGGATAATAATTGTTGTTTACTCAAATATTTCTGTGGCAATTAAATGTTTTCTAAGAGATAAACATAAGATTACCAGATAAGCTTCCACTGAGTTTAAACCACATGCATGACAAGCCAAAACGTAAGGAAGAGTGTGAAGAGGGCTGGTGGCATTACGGGCTATACCCCCCTTCCCCGCCCCCCCCCCCCCCCTACCCCCACACAATCCTGTCCCCGGCTCTTATTCCTATGAGAGCTGTGTCCATACTACAGACCATAATGAATATGCTAGATGTTCAAAGTTCAAATAGCGCTCCCATTTTGTCAACAGTGTACACACTAAGCAGAAAAAAAATCTCTTATATGACACATGAACCCTATTTTTCTCATCATATTTTGATAGTGCAGATATTGACAAACAGTAAAATGTAAGTTTCACTTATTTCTTTGGGTCTCTCTATGAATGACAAGCCTTCAAACTTACTATGATTATTTACTATAGAATAAAGTACAAAAATAAATGGTGGGATTACACCTATAAGAGAGACTTGAGTGAGATGGGGATGATTTTCCAAAATGTTAATTGTAGGTAAAATAACCTCTTTTTTACGCTCTCATAGTCTTAAATGGCAAATTGGAGACATTTCCATCATACAAAAAACACATTTTGGCAAGTTTATGCCACAAATAAAGCATATATGTGCATATTTACATTGCAATTTTATGAAAATTCACAACATTTTGAGGAATTTTTATTTTGGATGGTTGAAATGTGCATTTTTTAAAGCATTTACATTGTATTGAATAATGTATTTTGGTAAGATAATGTCATCAATGTGTCATGAGAGTATTTGGGTGTTACAAAATTAATGGAATTAGGTAAAACAAATTGTTTTTGGTAAAATTAGTCAAACACATCAAAATTGCATGTCGGTCAACATCTCGTGCCTGTATATAATGATCATGTTAAAAGTTGTATTTTTACAAAAGTTTCAGTATTTAATGCCTGCAACTTGGCGGTATTACTTCAAATTGATAGTATTAAGTAAAAAAAAAAAAAGGTAATTATGAAATTAAAAAATAAAGTTTCCTTAAAGGTATAGTACAGACCCTAAACCGCTCAAGTACCCAATAATTGCACTCCGTTTGCGCTCAGTTTGCACTCCGTTCGCGCTCCGTTCGCGCTTAGTTCGAGCTCCGTTTGCGCTCCATTTGCGTGCACTCGATTAAACACGGTTGATTTAATGCACTCACAAACGCAAATATTCGCTCACGAGCGCTGTATATCTGAGTCCTCTATTTAATACTCTTCTTAGCGTTCGCTTCGTTCAGCGTTCACTCAACGTTCAGTCCGCTCAGTTCGGGTTCCGGCCCATAACCTATCGCAACATCTCAACTCTTATACTGATTCTATATTGACTTTTTAATTTAATCTGTTCCAGTGGAGCAATAAAATGTACCCATGGGATTTAATCAAGGTAAATTAATTCATAATCCAATTGCTTGTCTACATATTATGTCACTCGCTGGGCGAAAAGTTGTAAATTTCCTATAAACTAGTATCGACAGTAGGCATGTTTAACGGAAGTGTCTATGTTTTGATATGTGATCAGTGGCCTGGGTGATCAAAGAATATCGTACGTTATACCGGCTTCTGTTATCCAGACCGACATGTGTTTTCGTCAGTATCTTCTTTGATATACCGTAAGCCGTTTGTTACAGGAAAGCAATAAAGTTTGTCCACAAAATTTACAGATACATCATCAATATAAATTAAATATATTGTTATTAATAATTAAATTTAATCAATAACTCCATACTGATGATACCTCGTTGGCTTTATAGTAATCCATAAATCTGCTCAGTGTAAGCAGTGACTTAACAACATGTGGATATATCACTGGTTTTGTTAATGTTCAAACTAAAATAAGTTTTATAATCAATAATATGCAATGCATGGGTGATGAAAAATGTATTATGATCCGTGCGATGCAATTCGACATAAAATAAACGATTTTTGAAAAATAATAATCTTGTAGTTTTTTTTCTCGATTTGGGTCCAATTGTGGCTTCACTAAACTTTAAGTTTTTATAATTATTTTCGTTGTTATTATGTATATAAATATACTTGCAATGAACTTTTTTCAGTGGGTTTCTCAAATTATTCTTTGACTGATAGTATGCTTTATGTTAATATATTATTTAAAATGACAAACTAAATCAAACTTGTTTGAAACTACACCCACTGTGCTATACCGCTAATTATATGACACGCAGCAACACACCCGTGGTATTAATTACGTAATGTCACATGCCAGTGAGAGCCGTGTCAATTAAGTTATACGCTAAAGCGGTGACTTATCGGTCTATTGACCACGGAAAATATGTATGATTTCATTTTGATTGTAATTAGTGCCAGATGGATAAATCTTAACTGAGCAACATAACAACAAATAAAAAAATCATTTAAGATATTGGTTATTCGAAGTTCCAGAACGCTTTAGTATGTAAATGTCATGATGTTAATATCATTAAATTAACGAACCGAATACCCCACGCCAGTTCTGAGTAAATGGTAGAAAGTGTGACATACACGTATTAAGAGATGTGTATTCGGGGCTGTCATTTTACCACAGCTGCCATAGCGATTTCGTATAAAAACAGATACAACTAAAAATCAGAATTGTTCATTTACAAATTAAAAACAATCCTACAATTTTAAAACTAATAAAAATCAAAGACTTGTCTCTAAACAATTCCTTGTAAATATGTACTATTGTATTTGTATTATTTTTTACTTTCATTATTTGTTTTATTTTTTTAAATATTATTATCATTGGAGCTATTATTATAAAATACATATAGACTAATTGATTTGTTACAGCTTTTGGATACGTGCGTACGTGCACCTGATCAGTCGTTCACAATTAATATGACAATTTAATTACTATTATGAAGGCAGAGTTGCATGGCAATCATCAAAACAGATACCCATGTGTGTCAATAAATAGTTAATTGGTGATTTATCGGTCCATTGATCACGAAGAACCCTGCCGGTGTGTAATTTTCATTTTGATTATAATTTGTGCCAGATGAATGAATCTTAATTTAACCAGCGGCATGTGATTGGATAAGAAATATATAGTCAAAATCAATACTAAAATATGCAGATTTTTTATAATATTATTATTATTATCATTATTATTAATATCTATTATTATTATTATTATTATTATTATTATTATTATTATTATTATTATCGTAGCATTTTATTTTATTATTGTTTATTATTATTATTACTAATATTATTTTCATTATTATTGTTATTATTGCTATATTATTTTATTATTATATTATTATTATCTGAGTATTTTTTCTTCATTATTATTATTATTATCATTGATGTCATTTCTTACTTGTTGCCCCTTTCACAGCTTTTATAATAATTGGCGTATCGATTTTGTAGGAAAGCGGGAAAACAATATATTTACTATTTTATTGGCAGTGAATACATGTTCTTTTTTGTTTATTTAAACCTTCCTCATGATCAAAAGCTGTTCTTTAGTCAATATAAAATGTCACCTAGAAATTTACGTTTACTAGTTTTTATTTCCTGTGGCTATCATGTTATTTCGGTCTGTCGTGTTATTTTGACATACATACATTTATTTTATATCAATTTAATTGAGCTTGAATGTGAAGTAAGCTCGGAGCTTATACATATCATTCTCCAGTGCATTCCTTAATTAGATATGGTACTGAATTGTGTTTCGAGAGGTCGGGTAGAGCCTGGGTCAAACTCGCGACCTCTGCCGTCTGAAGCCAGCACCCTATCCGCTGTACTACTGACCCACTTTATATTTTAGAATACAATTAATTTATTACTATTATTTGCATATTTTAATGAGATGTGCACGAGTATAATGTTTCCACTTTAATTGCAATATAACAGTTTACCGTACATTTGTTCACAACTAAGCACAGACTCAGTGTAACTATGTTTGGGGAAAATATAAAACTAAAGTCCAAATTAAATGGAAAATTGGTTATTTTTATTTTGCCAAAATACCCAAACAAATAGAATCATAATCATATAATTGTCCGCATATCTATGTTTTGTTTGATTCACGCATGCTTTGATATTTTTGTATTTGGAGCAGTATACGCTTAATTCGAAATAAAGTACATGTTTTGTATGTTCTATAACTAATTTATATCGAAATAAAACGGCAAATAGTGAATTCATATAACATCTTTTCGAATTGTTATTTACACAATATATATAATTATTTATATTTTTGTCGAGCAAACCAAATCATGTTTAAACTTAGCGTTGAAACCGTAGATAACCATTGATGTGTCGTCTATTGTATAATAGGTATTTTAAACATGATTGTATTGATCAGCTAAATATTGATATTTATGCTTTAATTGATAAATTGTTGACCACAATAAGTTTTATCATGCGTTTTACAGTAAAACAGTTATATAAACTACATGGTTTATATTTATGTGAAAGAACATTTCCTTTTTTATCTCAATTTTAAGTATCGACTTCACGATCAAATAATGAAAAAAGAGTGTATCCGAATGAACGAGTACACCCAGTAGGGTACGAATAGTTCTGTTGTCAGTTATCTTACTGTGGCTAGCGTATAATGCTTTATTGATCTTTTTATTTTGTCATAACGTCTACTTATAAACTATTAGTGTTCAAAGTTTTGTTTTTCGCTAATCAACACTTGGATATGAAATATTTTTCTAATCTTTATTTATAGTCACGTTCGTGATAAATCTTTTTGTCTGGGTTTAACGGGTGTATTTATCTAAGCAATAGCCCGAATACTCCACAGGTTATGCGTTTTTAGTATCGTCTCATTTCGATTGGATAAATAATTTAAAACGAAACGATGTATTTTAATCTATTAACATATTTAAATATTACAATTTTGTGTTGCATATTCATTATATAATAGAATATATATATAATAACTAAAGCTTAAAGAGTTTGGTATATGGTGTGTTTAAACTTAAAACATTGCAGTTTGAAAGAAAAAATATATATGGTGTATGTTTTCATGTACTTATATATGGTGTACCGTCTTGAATTGTTCAAAATACCATATCAGTAGTTTAAAATTTAAATTACTAATATTTGTAAAATAATAATTTAGAAAATTTACATATTTTATCATTGATTCTTCAGTCTTAACACTAGCCATGGGCAGTTATTGAAACATAATCCCATCCGGTTTAGTTCAGGGCGCCCATGTAACATATAGGTTGAAGTATAAATAGGAAGAACCAGTACTAAGAATATGTAGATAAAGTGACTAAGGCTATATACAGTTCTTTTCTTATCAAGTAATCTGTAAAGATGTTGAAATAAAATCGATGCCGTCGAACATTTTTAAATGTTTCAAGAGAAATGTTCTAACGTTTAAATAAATATTCTGTAATTTAATTAATTCAGTAATGGATAAGTTAATCAATGGCAGTTGTGTTTTAGTCATTTTAAGAAAATATGAAAATTTCTGTTTTTGTTGTTTCAGCAGGTTTTACAGGCGTAGCATTGGCTATGGCCAACCTTCTTTATATAAACCTGCAGTGAGTCATATAATTGCCCTCGTTGTTTTTATTTTCATATAAGTAAGGAACAAAATAGTAACAAAAAATTAAAAAGTAACAAACTTGGAACAAACATAGAGCAATGCTAACTGATTATTTTAACACCGATACCGACTTTCAAAATTGCGGGAAATCCAAGGTGGCCGCCAATATGGCCACCAAATTTGACAAAATCCATAATTGTTTTTATATTTACAGTAGCTAATGATATTTGATAGCTTTTTCTGACCAATGTTATTATAATATATTTTTATTTGTTGGTTTTAATGCTTTTATTGCGAAAGAATATTTAAAAATATAAAAATGTGCAAAACACGTTTAAAATCTTATTATTTATTTTAAAATAAATTTAAGATATAATAGTATTTCAGTGAGTGATATGAAAAAAAGTATTGATTTAAAATGTTAAAATACTAATGATGCCGGTTATGTTTTTAATATTTTAATGCTTTTCTGTACTGATTGATGTTAAATGTGTTTGTTGTCTCAAAAACTATCAGTTATTCTTGTTGCTTATTCATTATTTTTTAATTTAAAATTCAAAAGCATCATTAGTAGTTTGATAAACTTTTTTTAACAGAATGCACAATAATCATAGTACTTTTGTCAAGCCAATTTGTTGGAAGGATCAGTTACAAATTAAATCAATGACAAATGTGCCCTTCTACCTCCATCTGTTCAGTCTGTTCGTCAGTCAGAAAACATCACAGGGCATCTGTAAACATTTTCAATCCCGAGCAAACTTCCTTGTGACCAGCCTCAAACAAAAAAAAATCAAAAAAACTAATTAGGTGCATTTGAAGATACAAGTAGTCAGTATTACTTGGAAAGCTTCACATTGAGATGTCTTCTTTGAACAATATTTGCAAATGTCTTAGAGGTAATTACTGCATAAGTCCTCTGAAAAAGGCAGATAATGTATCAGAGGGTAAGGTCATTCCTCAAGGCCTCCCACATAAAAGTACACTTTTTGTATATTAGGTGACTGCTTGCGCATTCCACATACATTTGAATAAAAAAATCAAAATACAGATGATGGCATCTGTAAACTTTTTTTCGTGTTGTTTTATGCATCACCGCAGAATTGTTAATTAATCTATTACTTTGAGGTTTTGTCAGATCGCTGTAGAAACGTAAATGCAGCTTAACAAATGATTCTTGTTGACATTTATGACAGGATTTTGGTGGACGAGATAGCAAAACAGTTTGCAAATGGCAAAGCGTCGTGAACAATAAGCACATCAATATTTTCTTGAGTACCAATAGACCAAGCACATGAATCAAATAATAAACTTGTAAAATGAGATAAACAGTTTATTAATTTTAGACGTCACCGGAAAATTATGAAATAAATAACAAGTACAACTGTTTAACATCACAAGTAGATCAAATGTGTTAAATTGTTGTTTCATCTTATTATTTTTTAATATTTGATTTTTAAAAATCAACAACAAAAAAATCATTACACTACACACCTGTCTCTCTTGAATTCACATATAAGTTTGTTACTTATTCTTTCTGTATATTTATATACATAATTGACATAATATTTTAGTTTGTATGTAAATCTGCTTAATTTTTTATGAAATATATGCAAATGAGAAATATATTACACTAATATTCAACCAATCCAATAACTGAAAACACATGTTTTATAAAATTTAAGAAATAGGTGATTCTTTTGTGTTTTCTGATTCTCAAATAAAGTTAAATTTTACTAGAAAAATATCAAATGAACGAAGGTATCTTTGAAATTTTTTTAATGTCTTCTCCTGGCTTTCAATAAACACCATCAATTAACACACAAAAAATTGTGTTTATAAACCATTCCAATTATAGATACCTCTAATAAATATAAACACACAAAAACAACCCCAATATAATAAAATTCATGTAATTATTGCCACTTTATCTTTTCTGTGAAAAGGGATAAACCAAAATACATATTTAATATTTATTAAGGTCCTACACCAAGCCAGCCACTATGGACTTAAGAGAGAAAAATCTCCTGAAGTCATTAGACAACATAATTTTCTTATACTATCATCCACTGTGTCAAATTATATTTTATTTCTGTTTGATTTCTGTTTTAGCTCGAGCTTCAATCTATAATTTGTTTAGACTGGTGTGTCCCTTTAAGATTAATGTATATATGTGTATTCGGTGAAATGAAAAAGAAAGTATACATACCTATAAAGGTCAAGGAACAAAAAATGTATTGCATATAAATTTTGTATATTTATAATTCATCATACTGTTGAATCAAAAAACAAACATTTAATTCATTTCAAAGCAAAACAATAAGATAAAAATCAGTTCATTTTTCCATCACATGAATAAACTTAGTCAATAATGAAATAATTTCAAAAACCAAAATGTATGCTTTCTTTTTCCTTTCAGTGTATATATATATGAATGTATGTTACAACTTGACTGATATATATATGTGTACGGTTTGTTGAGGGATGACCCACCCCGACCCTCACAGACCTATTACGGGGTGATTAAATGGATCACTTTTCAGTGATTGAAATTAAAAAAAAAAAAAAAAAAAAAAAAAATTAAGGACAGAAGTAATTGACATCTGTGTGACTATGGTCGCAATGGGAAATCCATTTGAAGAGCTAGAGATGTTGCTATAAGACACAAGTAATAATATAAGTTTCATTTATAACAATTCATTTAGCTACACTGCGAAGTAAGATCAGACTTTATATTTATCACTCTAGATTCCCTTTCTTATGTAAAACCAGAGTTGTAGTTGAGAAGGCCAGAGGATCGAGTTAGGCAGCCAATAATAAACAACGCACTACTACCCTGCTTGCCATGTCAAGTGCGAAAGGCTGATTTTGACTTAGTTTTTCTTCCACCAAAAACACCAGTTTCTCGCCATCAAGTGAAATATGTGCATCAGATCAATTCTGACCTTAAAACTAAACCCAGTGTATAACTAGGAAAACACAATTACAATAGTATTCTTGGTGAAAGAGTCTAAGTGAAATCCATAACCTTCTAGACATTCCAAAACTATTTTAAAATTGTAAGTATTAAACAGGTTCTGCCGTTTGTCTTGTCCAAGTGTGCAAGGAAACTGGTGATTGGTCTGACTTCGGAAGTACATCAAAGTGCTTCCAATAAGAAATCCCAAAACTCTCAAATGGTTTTTTATGTGGTGTTGGCAACTGACACTATCGAATAAACAAATGTTGTCGTTTGTCTTAGGATGTAGCTTTTATTTAGTGTTTAACTCAATATTTTGAATGAAATCCCATATTTCCAATCATATATAGACTGAATTGTTTTTTTATTCTGTATTATATCACAAATATAAATCATATTAACTGACAAAGAATAAATAAAACGTTAATGTACAAAAATCTTATTATAAATTAGAAAGTGTGTCCTGAGTATATTTTGCTAACAACACAAAATTTAAAGCAATAACAAGTAAATTTCTTATTATAGTATGGTATCTTTTAACTGCTTGATTAATATGAAATCATTTAATATATATCATCATTCTATGCCATCAAGGGCTAACAGACGATCAGTTAACCTTACCATTGTTTCCCAGGAACCCGAAAGGTTAACCAGTACTCAAGCACATCCGATCCCAGCAAGTAACTGATAACTTCCCCACTTGTATCAGCGGTGAGATACGAATGATAATAAGACGCAATGTCGTATATCAACTAACTCAAAGCTTGTTGCCGGGCGGGGATTCGAACTCACGACCCCTGGATTGATAATCGGACACCTTAACGACTAAGCTAATCGGGACCGTCTGATAAAATTTAATAATGTCGTTTGTTATGGATAGAAGTTATCATAATGAACTTGAGTCTATCCCAACATCTTATATCAACCGAATCAGGTCTATTAACCCCCAAAGAAAGAATGAGGGAATTCTATGCCTGTCCCACAATGTAAAGTAATTGAAGGCTTACTAATATGTGACGTCATTTAAACGTGGCGTTCCCATACTGCTAATAAACGGACACAATCAGGATAGCTGGGTCAATAAAGAACATGCTAGATATTCACACCGCGACCCTCACAATGCTTGATTATTAAATAAATATTTTTATCTTTCAACTATTTCAATAACGAAATACATTGCCCGTTAGAGTGTTATCGTACTTGATAAAATAAAATTAAGTCGTTTGATATAGATACAAGTTATCAGGAGTACAATGTATATAATGTACATGCTAGATATTTTCATCGCGAACCTCACAATGTTTGATAATTAAGTAAATATTTGTATTTTTAAATATGTACTTAACTTCCGGAAGTTTCATTTTTTATTGATTCAATGATACAATTTAAAATCTTATATCCATAGTCACCTAATCTCATTATATAGAAGTACATAAAACTTGATGGAGTTATAGATTGTATCAAGATGTTAATACACGTTGGCATCGTATTCGATGTTGCTGCGATAAAAAAAATCACGTTGGGTTCAATTAGGGCAAGTCTTATAACTGTTTCTATAGTAAACAGTTAAATATATATTATTATACTGTTTATTGTTTTGGGCGCTTGTTTTAGCCTAATATCTGTTTTGATTTTGTGACAACCATCTTTTGAGGAATGTCATAAATGATGTAACAGTTGAACAGTCTGTTTAGTGGTAGATAAAATACATTGTTACACCTATTCAGTTAGATACCTCAAAACTATCACGAAAGATGATTTAGAAGGGCACATTAAAATGCAAAAGATTGATGAACGGAAATTTGGAACAATAAATATTTTTCGAAATAAGTCTTAAGTTAAAACTTGATTTAATATGTGTTACATGTATTTGCATTTAATAATGAATTCTGAAAGTAACTATTATCATGCCTATCAGAAGTTATTGTAAAATTGCAGTGTTACCACTAAAACGTGTTTTACTTGACATATTAATACAACATTTGTAGAGTGTTTACCACTAGAAATATTGATTTCCTGATATCAAATTTATAAACATGTCACTTAAAGTGTATCTATTAATTTAAAAGAGTCCTCACCTATATCACATAGTATATTTTTTTTATCTAAGCAATAAACTGCACATTTATATCAAACATCATATATTACGGATATTCTGTTCAAAAACTTATATTATATTTTGTCTCTGTTGCGTAAAATTCTTTAATTTTGTTGACCAAATATTAAATCGCTGCCCGCAATAAAGTCACTCATTGGCCAGTATTGGGTTATGCTAAAACACTGACGAATAAAACAGAAAATGTCGACCTCATAAATAAAATAAACTACGAGGACGGAATCAATCATTATCCTCGAATGGGACCTTCCGCTTTGTGATTCAGTAAACTTTCCATCATTTACTGAACAGAAAGTTTTAGGTGATGCCTTTTGGATGGGATGGGATGCATCTGAGATGAGATTGGATGCAATGCCGGACCCGATTTGCTCAGTTGGTTACGCGTCTGACTATCAATCCAGGGGTCGTGAGTTCGAATCCCCCGCCCGGCAACAGTCTCCGTAATGATTGATATATGAAATTGTGTCTCATTTACTGAACAGAAAGTTTTAAGTGATGCATTTGGCCGAGATTGGATGCGATGCATCTGGGATGGCATGGGATGGGATGCATCTGGAATGGTATGGAATGCATTTTGGAGGGGATGGGATGGGATGCATCTGATGGGATGGGATTGGATGCATCTGGGATGGGATGGGATGGGATGGGATGCATATGGGATGTGATGCATTTGGGATGGGATGGGATGCATTTGGGATGGGATGCATTTGGGATGGGTTGGGATGCAATAAATCTGGGATGTGATGAGATAGGATGGGATGCATCTGGGATGGTATGGGATGCATCTGGGATGGGATTGGATTGGATGCGATGCATCTGAGATGGGATGGGATGCCATGCGATGCATCTGGGATAGGATGCAATGCGATGCATCTGGGATGCGATGCGATGCAATGCATCTGGCATGAGATTGGATGGGATGCAATGCATTTGGGATGGGATGGGATACTTTGCATCTTGTATAGGATGGGATGGGATGCATCTGAGATGCGATTGAATGGGATGCGAAGCATTTGAGATGGGATGGGATACGTTGCATCTGAGATAGGATGAAATGGGATGCATCTGGGACGGGGTGGGAATGCAATGCATCAGGGATGGGATGGGATGGGATGTGATGGGATTGGATGGGATGGGATGCATCTTGGATGGAATGGGATGGGATACATCTGTGATGGGATGGGAGGCATTAAATCTGCGATAGGATGGAATGCAATGCATCTGGGATGGGATGCGATGCATCTGGGATGGAATTGGATGTGATACATCTGGGATGAGATGGGATGGAATGGGATACGATGAATCTAAAATGGGATAGGATGCGATAAGATGCATCTGTGATACGATGCGATGCATCTGGGATGCGATGGGAAGCATCGGGTATGGGATACAATGCGATGCAATGCATCTCGGATGGGATGGAATGGGATGCATCTGCGATTGGATTGGATTGGATGCGATGCATTTCGAAAGGGATCGAATGGGATGCGATGCATCTGGAATGGGATTGGATGGAATGATATGGGATGCAATGCGGTGCGATGCGATGCAATGCGTCTTAGTATGATTGGATGGGATACGATGCATTTGGGATGGGATGGGATGCAATGTATTCGGGATAGGATTGGATGGGATGTGTCTTGGTCTGGATGGAATGTGATGCATCAAGGATAGGATGGGATTGGATAGGATGCATCTGGGATGTGATGAGATTGGATGGGATGAGATTGGATGCATCTGGGATGGGATGTATCTCGGATTGAATGCAATGCATCTGGGATGTGTTGCATCTGGGATGGGAATGGATGCGATGCATCTGGGATGGGATTGGATGCGATACATCTAGAATGGTATGGGATGGGATAGGATTGGACGCGATGCATCTGGGATGGGATGGGATGAAAAGGGATGGGATGCGATACATCTGGGGTTGGAAGGGATGGGATAGACGGCATATGGGATGGGATGGGGTGCGATGCATCATAGAATGCATCTTGGATGGGATGGGATTAGACGCAATGCATCTTGAATGGGATGCGATGCGATGCATCTGGCATGAGATTGGATGGGATGCGCTGCACTTGGGATGGGATGGGATACGTTGCATCTGGGATAGGATAGGATGGGATGCTTCTGGGATGATATTGGATAGGATGCGATGCATTTGGGATGGGATCGGATACGTTGCATCTGGTATAGGATAAGATGGTGTGCATCTTGGACGGGGTGGGATGCGATGTATCAGGAATGGGCTGGGATGGGATGCATCTGGGATGTGATGGGATGAGATGGGATGCATCTGGGATGGGATGGGATGCAATGCATCTGGGATGGGATGAGAGGGATGCAATGCGATGCATGTGGGATAGGATTCGATGCTATACATCTCGGATGGGATGGGACGGGATAAGATGCATCTGGGATGGGATGTGACACGATAAGATGCATCTGTGATGCGATGCGATGCATCTGGGATGGGATGAATATGGGATAGGATACAATGCGATGCGATGGGATTGGATGCGATGCATCTTGGATGATATCGAATTGGATGCAATGCATCTGGGATGGGACAAGATGGAATGGGAAGCAATGCAATGCATCTAGGATGGGATGGGATGGAATGATATGGGATGCAATGCGATGTAATGCAATGCATCTTGGATGAGATTGGATGGGATACGATGCATATGGGATGGGATGCAATGCGATGTATTTAGGATAGGATGAGATGGGATGCATCTGGAATAGGATGGGATGCGATGCATCAAGTATGGGATGGGATGGGATGCATCTGGGATGTGATGGAATATGATGGGATGCATCTGGGATGGGATGCGATGCGATGCATCTGGGATTGGATGTAATGCATTTGGGATGTGATGGGATGCGATGTTATGCATCAAGGATGGGAATGGATGAGATGCATCTGGGATGGGATACAATGCGATACATCTGGGATGGTATGGGATTGTATAGGATTGGATGCGATGCATCTAGGATGGGATTGGATGAAATGGGATGTGATGGGATGCGATACATCTGGGATGGGATGGTATAGGATTGGATGCGATGCATCTGGGATGGGATGGGATGTGATGATATGGGATGCAATGCGATGCAATGCATCTGGGATGGGATGGGATGCGATACATCAAAGATGTTATGGGATCGGATGCATCTGGGATGTGTTGGGATGGGTCGATCTGGGCGATGCATCTTGGATAGGATGGGATATAATGTATCTAGGATGGGATGGGATGCGATGCATCAGGGATGGGATTAAATGCAATGCCTTTTGGATGGGATTGGATGGGACGGGATAAGATGCATCAGGGATGGGATGGGATGCGATGCATCTGAGATGGGATGGGATTGGATGCGATGCATCTGGGATAGGATAGAATGGAATGTGATAAAATGCGATTCGTCTTGGACAGGATGGGATGGGATTGGATGGAACGGGATTGGATGCAATGCGATGTATCTGGTATGAGATTGGATGGGATACGATGCATCTGGGATTAGATGGGATGCAATGCATCAGGGATGGGATGAGATGGGATGCATCTGGGATGGGATGGGATGAGATGGGGTCCATCTGGGATGTGATGCGATGCATCTGGTATGGGATGGGATGCAATGCATCTGGGATCGGATTGGATGTGATGCCTCTGGGATGAGTCGGGATGGGATGGGATGCGATACATCTGGGATGGGATGGGATGGGATGGGATTGCATCTGGGATGAGATTGGATGGGATGCGATGCAGCCGTGGTGGGATTGTATGCGATGCATCTTAGATGGGATGTGATTGGATGCATTTGGGATGTGATTGGATGTGATGTGATGGGACTGGATGGAATGGGATTGAATTGGATGGGATGGGATGGGATGGGATGCGATGCGATGGAATGGGATGGGATACGATGTGATGGGAAGCGCTGCATCTAAGATTGGATGGTATCCGATGCATCTGGCTGGGATGGGATGGGATGGGATGCGATGCACCTGGGATGGAATGGGATAGGAATGCATCTAGGATGGAATGGGATTGAATGCGATGCATTTGGGATTGGATTGGATGCATCTGCGATGGGATGGATTGGATGCACTGCATCTGTGATGTGATGGAATGGGATGCAGTTCAATGCATCTGGGATGGAATGGGATTGGATGGGATGGGATAATATTGGATGGGATGGGATAATATTGGATGGGATGGGATGTGATGGGATGGGATGCGATGCGATGCAATGCAATGCATCCCGGATGTGATTGGATGGAATGCGATACATCTGGGATGGAATGGGATTCGATGCATCTGGGCTAGGATTGGATAGGATGCATCTGGGATGGTAAGGGATGCGATGCATCAGGGATGGGATGGGATGGGGTGGAAAGCGATGCATCTGGGATGGGATTGGATGCATCTGCGATGGGATGGATTGGATGCGATACATCTGGGATGTGGTGGAATGGGATGCGATGCGATGCATCTGTGATGAGATGGGATGCAATTGGATGGGATGGTATGGAAATGGATGGAATGGGATGGGATGGAATGGATGGGATGGGATGAGATGGGATGGGATTGGATGGGATGGGATGAGATGGGATGGGATTGGATGGGATGGGATGTGATGTGATGGGATGCGATGCGATACAATGCGATGCATCTTGGATGGGATTAGATAGAATGCGTAATATCTGGGATGGGATTGGGTTCGATGCATCAGGGCTAGGATGGGATAAGATGCATCTGGGATGTTAACGGATGCGATACATCAGGGATGAGATGCATCGGGGATGGGATGGGATGCGATGCAATCCTTTTGGGATGGGATTGAATGCATCTGCGATGGGATGGATTGGATGCCATGCATCTGGGATATGACGTAATGGGATACAATGCGATGCATCTGTGATGTGATGGGATGTGATTGGATTGGATGGGATTGGATGGAAATGGATTGGATTGGATGGGATGAGGTGGGATGGGATAGGACGGAATGGATGGGATGGGATTGGACTGGATGAAATGGGATAGGATTGGATGCGATGCGATGCATCTTGTATGAGATCAATGAATGTGATGCATCTTGGATGGGATGGGATGCGATTGAATCTGGGCTATGATGGGATACGATGCATCTGGGATGCGATGGAATGCGATACATCAGGGATGGGATGCATCTGGGATGGGAAGTGATGGAATGAGTTTGGATGCATCTGGGATAGGATGTGATGCGGTGCATCCGGTTAGGATGTGATGCGATGCATCTGGGATGGGATTGGATGCGATGCATCTAGGATGGGAATGGATGGGATGCGATGCGATACATCTGGGATGGGATGGGATGGGATGCATCATGGATGGGATGCATCTGGGATGGGAAGGGATGGAATGTGATGGGATGCATCTGGGATGGGATGGAATGCGATGCATCATGGATGGGATGCATCTTGAATGGGAATGGATGGAATGAGATGAGATGCATCTGGGATGGGATGGGATGCGATGCATCATGGATGAGATGCATTTGGGATGGGAAGGGATGGAATGAGATGGGATGCATCTGGGATGGGATGCGATGCATCCGGGATGGGATGGGATGCGATGCATTAGGGATGGGATGGAATGCGATGCATCATGGATGGGATGCATCAGGGATGGGAAAGGATGGAATGAGATGAGATGCATCTGGGATGGGATGGGATGCGATGCATCATGGATGAGATGCATCTGGGATGGGAAGTGATGGAATGAGTTTGGATGCATCTGGGATAGGATGTGATGCGGTGCATCCGGGATGGGATGTGATGCGATGCATCTGGGATGGGATTGGATGCGATGCATCTAGGATGGGAATGGATGGGATGCGATGCGATACATCTGGGATGGGATGGGATGGGATGCATCATGGATGGGATGCATCAGGGATGGGAAGGGATGGAATGTGATGGGATGCATCTGGGATGGGATGGAATGCGATGCATCATGGATGGGATGCATCTGGAATGGGAAGGGATGGAATGAGATGAGATGCATCTGGGATGGGATGGGATGCGATGCATCATGGATGAGATGCATTTGGGATGGGAAGGCATGGAATGAGATGGGATGCATCTGGGATGGGATG
This sequence comes from Panopea generosa, assembly GCA_029582155.1. Taxonomy (NCBI): domain Eukaryota; kingdom Metazoa; phylum Mollusca; class Bivalvia; order Adapedonta; family Hiatellidae; genus Panopea; species Panopea generosa. The sequence goes on along the minus strand of CM055911.1, from coordinate 27,988,216 downwards.
CGATGCATCCGGGATGGGATGGGATGCGATGCATTAGGGATGGGATGGAATGCGATGCATCATGGATGGGATGCATCAGGGATGGGAAAGGATGGAATGAGATGAGATGCATCTGGGATGGGATGGGATGCGATGCATCATGGATGAGATGCATTTGGGATGGGAAGGGATGGAATGAGATGGGATGCATCTGGGATGGGATGCGATGCGATGCATCCGGGATGGGATGGGATGCGATGCATCTGGGATGGGATTGGATGCGATGTGATGCGATACATCTGGGATGGGGTGGGATGGGATAGAATGCATCTTTGATTTGATAGGATTCGATGCGATGTATCTGGGATTGGATGGGATGTGATGCATCTGGGATGGGATGGGATGCATCTTGGATTGAATGGGACGGGATGCGATGATATTGACCTACGCATATGTCATTACGACATGTATGCCACCACATAATTTGATGGGGTGCGAGGTTTGTTTGATTTAACAGTATTTCCCACGAACAAACAATAAATGTTTGAACATTTATCTTCATTTTATGCCATTGTATATCAGTCATCACAGAGACTGTGGCCGGGCCGAAATTCGAACTCATGATCACTGGCATGATAGTCAGACAAACTATCAACTGAGCTTACCAGACCCGGCAGCAGACAACAAATAAAACCGTGTATGATACTTCGTCATCTACAAAATTAGACATGTTTTTCGCTTTGAGATAATTTCATATGTAGCAGACGCACCTGTATACGAGTAGCTTAATAATGAAGGTTAACATTCATTATCTGAGTCATGCTTCAATGTTTTTTTTTCTAAAATGTAAAAAACTCTTAAACTCGATTATTATATTTTACTGATGCATGTATCACCAATATAAAATAGTATGCTAAATCAGCAGTTTCAACCCAATGCAACGAACCGACTAAAATTCATGTAATAATAAAGTTTATTCAGTCAAGGCTGCGTTCAGCACCATTAAGCTGCCCTGGTTCCCTAAAGGTATCGCATATTGTGTGCTTATTTGAATTTGAGCCAGTGGCCAACAAAACATTAGGTTACCTCAGCAAGCGAACTGAATGAATCATTAACTTGAAAATACATTACATTAACTAGTGCGTAACATTATACTATATACATATATACAGTTGACAGATGTAACGTTTGCTCGTAGTGTAGGACTGACAACATTACGCTTATTTCGGTATATACATTACAAATGGCTTTCGGGGCAGAAATAGTTGGGGCAATTTTTTTGTGTGTATGTGGCGGTATATGGTTGTGGAGGAGAGGCAAGCAATATATACCAACAGGACTTAAACAAGTTCCGGGACCTTCAGGGTGGCCCCTATTGGGAAACCTACCTCAAATAGACACGACAAAAAGCCACACATTCTTCACGCAATATATGGCGGAATACGGTGCTATATTTTCTTTTAGTTTTCCAGGTGATAAAATGGTGATGGTTAATGATGTCGAGCTGTTTAGAGAAGTTTCGTCCAAAATTGTAAATCGACCTTTCAATATTCAAGGACTTCTTTGCTACAACAACAGTGGAATTGCATTATCAAGCATTGAAGGAAACCAAACAGTGGTTAGAAAAATGTTTACGGATGCCATGCACGGAATTGGGAAAACCGTAACCAGTGTTGAAAAACTCAAAATTGAAGAAACAGCACGATTTGTTGGTAATTTACCGATCAATTCCGATATTGATTTTGATAAAATCGTTAGTGATTCTGTTGCGAGACAGTTTGCAATAGCTTTAACTGGTGCGGAATCGAACATAACACAGACTCTGGCTATTCTTGACTACACAACGGAAGTAGCAAAACTTTTCGAGGGCGGGCTGGCTTTTGCGTTAACAGCGTTTCCGTGGCTACGATATGTACCAAGTAAATTTAAGCGTGTATGTGATTCGAATGATCAAGCTATGAAATCAATGGTAAACTTATTAATAGATGAGGCGTCCAAGAATGAGGATGGACTAGGCGTTATAAAAAGCTTTTTGCAGTACCAAGAGAAAAACAACACCGAGAGTGGGTCGGTGCTTATAACAGACGATAATATTTATGGATGTATAACAAACGTAATCAGTGCCGGTTTTATTGGTCTCAGAGGTCAACTACTCATAACAATTCTTTGCATTCTTCACAATCCAGATGTGCAAAATAAGATACACGCAGAGATGGACGCTGTTTGCAAAGACGGCCCACCCACTAGCAAAACGATGTCACGCCTGCCATATTTCGAGTCTACTATTCTGGAATCCTGGAGATACAATAGTCTCGTAACCACAACCATACCGCATTTTTCTGCAAACGACGTCACTATTGGGGATTTCCACATTCCTGGGGGTTCTTCCGTATTCGGCAATATCTGGAATATCCATCACGATGAGAGTATATGGGGCGATCCTTGGGTGTTTCGTCCAGAAAGATGGTTAGCTGGGACAGGCGAGATTTTTCCATCTTCTCACCAACTTCGAACATCGTTGCTACCATTTGGGACAGGAATCCGTTACTGTAAAGGAAAGGATTTCGCAACTGAAACGCTGTATCGTTATATGTCAACCTTGCTGTACGATGTGAGGTTGTTACCACCAGCAAAAGGACAATTGCCGAACAATGACCCGAGAACATTTAAGTTCGGCGCAGCATTGTTCGTGCCTGAATTCAGTTGTCGTGTTGAACGGAAGGACAAAAACAAAATCACGTGATGTATGTTATGCATTTTTTCTTCAAAATAGGAAATATAAATAAATTTTATTGTATATGACTGATTAAAAAGTAAGCATCATTTAATATCTGATTACATTTTATGTGTGCTTCCCGTTGACTCTTTCAATACAGTAACGCGTGTTGCTGCGCTGTTGTTTATTTGTTTTTAGTTTGGTGGCATGATCGGCCAAACCCTATTTAAGGGTCACTTATAAATTGACTGTGGCGTGTCATATTGAACCGTCACGGCCACGTGCTAAAAGAAACGGCGAATTATATGATTCAGTACAAAGATTGTGTCATTTAATGCTGGGACACGTTTAAATATATTTTCCACGCGTTGCTATAACATTTTTACTTTGTAATGTACGCAACAAGTAGAAAGAATATAGCCTTAGACTAAACACAAACATATATTTGAATATGCCAACCAATATTTACTTCCGATAAACAGTTAGCTTTGCTGTAATGTCACATTCTATCAACTTAATAGTCTAGATCATCGACGACGCTTGCTGTTTTAAAAGACAATTGTCTTTGAAAGATTTGATCGGGAGTATAAAGTATAAATATAAAGGAAGTCATAGTACATGTATTACAAAAGATTCAATTCAATTCAATGTAATTTTGTTCCGACATAAACGACCAGTCAACACAATACAATAACATTTATACAGACTTAACCCAAACTCTCGATTAAATACAAAGTATAAAAATGTAAAAAAAATCAGTTATAAATAAACAAATACATAGATTACTATGTAATGTTTTTTTCAAACTGAAAGCGAGTTCTACATTCAGAATTTAATTGTTAATTTGTTTCTTTTATAAGGTGAAACCTAAAAAAAGGAAGTACTCTGAACTACCGTTTTATGGGAACCTACAACCTGCAATTTATTTGGTTCCCAACTCGCGGTTGTTTTTACACTTTCTATTATAAAGAATATATTCAATATACCATTTCACACAAATATTGGATCTTAATGCCATACGAAAAAGTCTAACTTGTACAAACCAAAACTAACACAGTCATTCATTCTGATTGCCACTTCCGTTATATAACCAAACCAATTGGAAGTGTTTTAAAAATGTGTTTAGGAAAGGGGACGGTATTTGAAACATATGAATTTACTCAATTGCAATCCAGTGGGGAAGATAGTACTGTTCTTTTATTATCTGGGTGTCAACCCATGATCCGGGTTTCGGAAATCCGCTAAAATATATCACATCTCCACCGCTTAGCCACGCCCCCATCCATCCAAACGAACCGCTTGTGATGATGGTATGATTGCACATTGCCATCAATGCCAGGTCCATACCAGGACCGTAATCACTTGATGATGAAAACGGACTGAAGTAAACATTCTCCGCCTCAATGTTTGTTTTACACCACTTTATATCGTTGCTCAGGTATATGAAATTAGTTGTTCCAATATTTTCATATTTATTTTTGAAATATGTCATAGATCTATTCAGGTACGATGGGCCAATTACCGCGTATCCTAGCTTCACGTTCTCAGATTTTAAGAAATCACCACGACGGACGTGAACACACACATTTATGTCTTTATTTAGCATTTGAGATGTAAAGAAATATTGTACTTGGGTGAGAATTTCGGATTTAAACTGTAACTTTGATTTTAAAACCTTTGCTTTGGAATAAAAATAGTTCCAGTTTTGAAAATATCCGTCAAATCTCCAATTTGCATTTGTGTCTAAATCGTTTACAGATGATACATATTCGTTTGTTTCTACTTTAAATTCTTTCCAGCAAAACTTTGCTTTCGAAACATCTATCTTCGAATAGGGCAATTCAAAAATGTCACCCAATACCATTTTAAAAGTCCACAATAACGGAGTGTAACAGTACTTATCAGCCGTCGCAAGAAGCATCAATAATTGAAACAACTGGTTACCCACTCGACCTTTCGGTTCCGAGAATTCCATAAAGTGATGGTGTTTGAACTGTGCCGTGCAATTGTCCATTCTTGATGTATTTGTTCCCACAATGCAGTTAGACGTCGTGGCATCAGAATATTCATAACGCTTTGGTTTGAAACTTAAGTACACACGCACTCCAACAGATGTCGCTATCAATGTAAGTATCACAGCTGTGGTTTTCCTGTAAGCAGATAAAACATATAAATACCGGACATAAAGTGTAAGTATCACAGCTGATGTTCTCCTGTAAGTAGATAAAATATAAATACCGGACCTTAAGTGTAAGTAACACAGTTGCTGTTCTACTGTAAGTGAATAAAATATAAATACCGGACATTGAGTGTAAGTATCACAGCTGCTGTTCTTCTGTAATTAGATAAAATATAAATAACGGACCTTCAGTGTAAGTATCACAGCTGGTGTTCTCCTGTAAGGAGATAAAATATAAATACCGGACCTTATATGTAAGTATCATAGCTGTTGTTCTGTAAGTGAATAAAATATAAATACCGGACATTAAGTGTAAGTATCACAGCTGCTGTTCTCTTGTAAGTAGATAAATTATAAATACCGAACTTTTAGTGTAAATATCAAATCTGTTGTTTTCCTGTAAGTAGTTAAATATAAATACTGGACCTTAATTGTAAATATCTGATCTGCTGATCTCTTTTAAGTAGATACAATATAAATACCACACATTAAGTGTGAGTATAAAAGCTACTGTTCGCTTGTAAGTAGATCAAATATAAAATACCGAAGCTTAAGTGCAAGTATTACAGCTGCTGTTCACTTGTAAGTAGATCAAATATAAAATACCGAAGCTTAAGTGCAAGTATTACAGCTGCTGTTCACTTGTAAGTAGATAAAATAAAAATACCGGACATTAAGTGTAATTAACATCAGTTTGGAAAGGGATATTCCTCACCAGGCAGCGGAGCTACGAGAGCATCCCATCAGAAAGAAAATGAAGTGTGTGTATATCTGATAGAATGTCAAGATAAAACCCTCCCTGTAATATGTAAATATCCCCACACGAGAATAATGAAGTGTTCGGTGGACAAAATTAATTAAAATTGAACAATTGGAAAAATAGGGTGTTCCGTTAGGGGCCATCGTGGCATATGTATTATTTTAAGGAAAGCCGAAACAACGAAACTATGATTGTGAAAAGCAAAATAACGAAACAACAATGGTGAAAATAGAATAGAATAGAATTGTACATAAGAATTAATTTGTGGAATAGTCTACGAAACCCGGCCAATTTTAAGAAGATTTCCAATTGAAACAGAACGGATTAAATCAATGTCAATTATACAGCCTCGAATTGAAATTTTTCTATTTCTTCTTTTTCATAGAGAGTACAATTATCTCAAACAAGAGATGCATATTCTAAGATTGGTATTAATGCATTAACAGGGGGTCGTTTAAGTTTAAATTTCAACATTCTCATCGAGCCTAAAGCTTCAGGAGCAGAGGAAAGCATTTGAGTTATATGTTCATGCCATAAACCGTCCTAAGTGTTACACCTAGATGTTTGTGATTTGCTAAAAAATTTAAATAAGTACATTCAAAAATAAGTTATGCTCTATTTCAATTAATAAGGGATAAATAAAACATGACTTTTTACAGTTTTATTTGGATTAAACTGAACTAGCTATTGTTTGACCATTTAGAAATTAAATTTAAGTCATTATTTAGTATGTTTTCCATTAAATTGATATTATTTCTTGAATGAGCTAATGAACTATCAGCTGCAAATAATCTTGCAGTAATTAACATTGATTCAGCAATATCATTGACATAAACTAGAAATAATAAAGAACCAAGGACAAAGCCCTGTTGAACCCCAGCCCTTAAGGATTTTGTATCAGAAAATAAAGATCCAACAAATACCCATTTGTGCCTGTTTCTAAGATGATTTGATTGGATTTCCTGATATTCCATATTCCCGAAGTTTGAATATCCACCCTTTATGCCAGGTTCTGTCAAATGCTTTTGATATGTCACAAAAACAATGCATGTATACTCCGTTTCATCAAAAGCTTTACATACTTAGTTATGAATATCAATAAGATGAAAAAAACAGTAAAAATGTCCAAGTAAAACCCAAGATTGATTCTGATAAATTAGTCATTAAAATGTAGACAGTTATATAAATATTTAATAACAATACGCTCCATTACTTTACTAACACGACTTATTAAAGAAATGTGTTTATAATTTGTCTCCTTTTTTAAAAAGTGGCATACATGATGAGTTTCCAACATGAAGGATATGAACATTCTAAAATAAATTATTCAATGGTTTACATAATGTTTTAGATGTTTCTTTAACATACGATGACTAATTTCATCAGGATAACTAGCCTTATTTGCCATTAAGATCGATTAGATGTCGGTTATATCTTGTTCTGTTATATCAGTATTATCTATAACTGAATCTGATTTTATATTGAAATCTGGTAGACTAGATTTAGAATCTCCAACAGACTCAAAATAAGTGTTTAGAGTATTAGCCTTTTCCACGTCTGATATTGAATAAGTTTGAATAGAATCTTAGGAGGTATTCTGTCACATTATTTTAAATTATCTTTCAACAGCAATTTAAAATCATTATATCTGTATTCTATATTGTTAAAAGATATCTCTTTTGCACATTCTTTGATATTATTCACTTTGCTTCTAATTCATTTGAAAATGTTCCAGTCTGACAGTTTTTTAAGTGCGAATGGCTTAATGATTTTTTCCAATTGTTTGTCTCTTTGTCTCGTCATTCGAAGAATTTTAGAATTATAGCATGGTTTATCATTAAGTAAACTTACTATAAATATTGCAATTAGCTGAATTAAGAATTTGGAAATAATGTTGTTGCAGGCTATATCAATCAAAAACCATACAGAAATGTCTAATCTGTCATTCGTATTAAATCATTCAGTTTTTTTAAAATCACCTCGTTTGTAATTCCATACTCTTCTTTTATATGGAATGAAAGAATTGAAAACAATATTTATATGTACAAATGTAACATAATTGCCACTAATACCATTGTCAGTTTAATTATGAAGAATCATACGTTGTAACATTATTTGAGATTACAATAGGATCAATAAGTGTTTGAGAAAAGTCAGTTACACGAGTAGGCTCTTTCATAATATTTTTCGTGTTATTTAATTCAAGGATTTTGCAAAATGAAGTCATAAATTGAGCTGAGTACCACTAGTATAAAACATTTTACCTTTTCAGTCGTCTTTTCAATACATATATTTACCTTAACCCAAAATTCTGCAGTATAGTGTGGAGGACGGTACTAGCGTGTGCATAAATATAAAGATTGGTATTTATCTTTAATTCCAATCCATAAAGATTCTGTGAGTTAACTCTTTAATTCAGTCATTCTTTTCGGTCTTAAATAAAAAAACACATAATCCACCAGCATGTTTAGTAATATTCAGTAATATAGGCCACTGGTCCTAAATACAATAAACATATACATTTTTTAAACTAACAATGGAGCGACAACCAAGTAGAATGGAACAAACAAATTAAAAACATAAAGTAACTTTAAATAAGTATTTGTTAGATTACATTTATAGAATTATGTTTTTTCTTCCAGTTTTCTTTAATCAAAAGCATTTAACAAGTACTTTGAGATAGAGGTAATATCATGTTTGTCTAATGAGGACATTGTATAAAATAGATTGTAAATCCAAACTTAGATATGATTCAATATTAAAAAATGACTCGAAATGTTTGTAATGAGAAGCTTTTGATGTACTATGTATATCTTCTTGCCATTTCTGTAAATAACAATTACTGATGCGATGTTTAGATATCTTTAGGAATATTGCATCATCACCAACATCATGGGATATCCACACATATCTAAATCCATACTTAATAAAAGATCCATGGGCCTAAACGGTCACCTGATTATCCAATAAACATTCACATAAATATATTCAATTATAAAAGATAACGTGTTGTGTTTTTTTCAATTTCTCTTAAAAATTTAGTAAAGTAGGCCACACCGAGGCTCCGCCCCAGGGCTAAACCATGAGACCCAGGGACATGCAACTCATAATTTTTATACAGGACTTATATACGTCCATAATCATACTCACCAATTGCTTCCCAGTGCTTCCTATATTAAGAAGAAAAATTTTAAAATTTACCTTGAATTTGACAGTTTTGGTCCCGCCCCCAAGGTCCCAGGTTGGTGGGGACCATGCTATTCACAATTTTGATTCATCCTTAGGTAGCAAAGCTGCATACAACATTTTATTACGATTGAACTTACGGGTTTTGAGAAGAAGTCGAAAATGTCAATTGTTACGGACGCACGACGCACGACGCACTACGGACGGCAACGGACAAAAGGCAATTGCAAAAAGACCTTTGAGACAAAGGTGACCTAAAAAGCATATTTTTAATTGATCCTGCCCATGTTTTTCTGCGAAATTTCGTCTTATCTCTTCAATATAGCATTGGTTACCTGTAATCCTCCATGTGTGTTAACTTCAGACAATATTTAATACCGTTCGTCATAAAAGACGTACAAATGGGAAACCTTAAAAAACCAAAGCAAAAACATTTCACAAGCTTCTGCTATACATATAAGTGGCAAATAGCAATATCACAACTACCACGAGCTATTTGCTTTTTAAAACTTGCGACCTATAGTATTTTTTTTCAATTTCATTTTATCTCATTAAATATAATGTTTTATATGATGGGTGCATCAATACAAACACACACACACCAATACACACAATTCTACACAAACACAGCTACACACAGAACTACACAGGTAAAAATGCCACGTATGTTTAACATATGTCTTGTTGAACATATGTTAAACATGCGTTTTGGTTAATATACGTTTCAAAACATACGTTTAACACACGTAAAGAAACATATGATAATCAGAAACGTACGTTTAACATATTTTTACTGAAACATATGTTAAACGCATGTTAAACGTACGTTTGTCATACGTGATTCAATTCATATGTTTAACATACGTTAAAATGAATGTATAATTACTGCGCTAAAATGCTCCACAGCAAATGGCACTCACTATTTTTGGAAATATCACTAGCAGAGCCAGAGGCAGGGTCCAATTTAAGTACGAGAATCATAAATACATGTCTGACAATCAAAAACATTGTAAAGCATACGTTTACAACAACATATGTTAAACGCATGTGAAACATACGTTTACCATATGCGTTTCTATTCATACGTTTAAAATATGTTAAAAATCCTATATAGTTATTACGCTAAAATCTCCAACAACACTTAGGACATACTGTTTTAGGAAATAACACAAGAACAGGCAGAGGCTAATTTAAAAAAATTCATGATACATATTATTCATATATGTTAACAAAACCATATTTAAACATATGTGTGTGATACATATGTTTAATCCAAATGATTTAATTCATTTACATGTATAACATGTTTTTATGTTAAGTGTATGGTGACATCTTACTGTTTCTTAAATATTTTAACTCGAGACATTGTAAAGAATTTCTTGCCATCTAATTGATATATATTGAACTGGGACCGGGCACAGGCAATTTTCCAGCCAGTGACACAGGCCCTATCTTGATATAGCGTTTGGATAGCTATACAGTATATAGTAAATAATGGAAAGGTAGAACACTTCTTAAAGACATATCTGGTGTGAAGGGAGAAACCACGGGACATTTAGCAAGTAAATAAAACAAAGATTTCGGATTAAATTTTGTGTAACTATCTAGAAAACATTGAATAAATAAACGTTAATTTAGACAGCCGGAATATAGTTAGCCACTGAACGGATTGTTGTGACATATGTTTTTAACTTTCAAATAAATTTTAAAAGGATTCATAGAGGGAAGTAAAAAAATTTAAAGAATACATCAGATAGATGTACAAATAGATTGTATAGATTTGTAATATTTTTGAAATATTAAGTTAGTGTCATACCTATTTCATAATTTGTTTGTATGGCATTTTATGCCTTATAAGCTCACCTTGGCAAAGGCTTTTAATGAGCTATAATTCTAATCACTTTTGTCCATCTGACTTTCAACAATTTCTATAAACGACATCTTTGATTTTCACCAAAATAAGTATGAACGCTTTAAGCATTCTTACATCAAGCTTCTCAAGTTTGTTAAAGTTGCCGACTGATCTAATGTTAAACATGAGTTTTCATATGTTTAATATATTTTTAAAGCATACATTAGAACCTTTGTTAAACATACATAGTAATATTTTCATGAAAAACATACATATTTAAACGTATGTTAAGCGTGCGTGGTACTTTTTCCAAGAAAAACATTGTACTCAAACGTATGTTAAATGTGCGTGGTACTATTTTCATGAAAAACGTACGTATTGGAACATATGTTAAACGTATGTGAAAGATATGTTTGACATGCATTGTACTATTTATAAGAAGAACGTACGTATTGTAACTTATGTTAAACGTACGTTAAACATATGCTTAACATGCGTGGTATTAATTTATGAATAATGTACGTTATGAACGTATGTTAAACATATATTAAACATATGGCCAGAAACGTATGTTAAACGCCCATAGGTACCATTTATATGTAAACGTATGTTTTGGCACGTACGTTAAACATATGTTTAACATACGTTAAACGTATGGCCAGAAACGTAATGTTAAACGCGCGTGGTACTATTTATATGTAAACGAATGTTTTGGCACGTACGTTAAACATGCGTGGCTTTTTTACCTGTGTATACACATACAGCTACACACACAGCTACGCACATACAGCTACACACACCGCCACACAGATACAGCTACACACAACCTTAAACATACAGCTACACATCTTCATCTACACACACAGCTACACACACATCTACACACATAGTTACACACACAGTCAAACACATAATGCTACACACACAACTACACGTACATTTACACACACACACACACACACACACACACACACACACACACAGCTACACACACGCAGCTACACACAAAAATATTCAAACAGCTACACACACGCAGCTACACACAAAATACGTACACAGCTACACACAGACACACTACACACAGCTACACACTACACACAGCTACACAAACAGCTACACACAATTACAAAAACACAGCTACATACACACATCTACACACACATAGCTACACACACACAGCTATACACATACAGAAACTCACACAGCTACACACATAGCTACACAAACACACACATCTACACCTACACAGTTACACAAACACAGCTACAAAAACAAAGCTAAACACATACAGCTACACATACAGCTACACATAGCTACACATACAGCTATACACAAGGCTCCACAGACACTAACACAGCTTCACAAACACAGCTTCCCTGAAAAACACATACACACAGCTACAAACACACACAGATACACACAGCTACACACACAGCTACACAAACACAGCTACACACACATAGCTACACACACACAGCTACAAAACACAGCTTCACACCCTTTAAAATAGATAATACTGATGATTTGTTGTTTAGTGATACCTAAATTACGATATACATACATATCTGTATTTGTAACAAAATAGTTAGGTTGTTGTGGCCTAATTTAGTAGTGTCAGCTAGTACGTGTACATTGTAGTGATATAGGCTATATTTAGGTCAGGTAGCGTGGAATTGTTAAACCGTATTGACAGCTCGATAGGAGCAACGTTTTAAAGATAAGTTTACATTTTGATTCTTTTATTTAAGAATAAATCATTTTTGAAGTTTAGTTCATCAAATTCCATTAAGTATTAAAAAAGTTAGAATAATTAAACGGGTTTATTTGACATAAAACTAATTTAGGTTTACATTGGCCTAATATCGTAAAATCCACTTCGTACGATGTTTGAGGGTTTGTTGTTTCATTAACTAAGGTATATGGACTGTTTTGCTATATATGCTGACTGTGTTATTCAAGCAATGTCCAGTAAGCAGAATCATCTTTGGGTGTAGTTGTGACGAGAAAGATTGAACATGTTAATGGTCCAGTACAAAACGGCATATGGGTATGTGAATTTTATATAATGTTGCATTTAAATGTCTGATAAATATATTTTTGTCATAATCAGATCTAAGTTAAGTTGTATAAATTGTTCATATCCATTCCGACGATAATGTATGTAATTTAATACAAATCTACGGAATTTTTTTAGAATATAGGCCGAGGAATCTGAGAACGTATTTTGAGTTGCTGATATTGTGTTTACGATGAATTATTGAGATTTGCCATGTTAGAATTGATTGGTATGTGTAATTAAATTTGTTGATGCTTATTCTGATATTCACGAAGTGAATAGATACAGAATTGGTCTGTAATTGTTAATATTATAATGAGAAGTTATGTAGAGATATAATTGCTATGTTGAGATTGACGGAGGGTCGTATATGAGTTGTTGTTTAAACTGCCATGCAACTGCAGATAGTAAAAGTTGAATGAAATGTGATCATATATTGATAAATCTACCATGAAACTGTTAGATGGTAAAAAATGAATGAACTGTTATAAAATGTTGATAAATCTACCATGAAAATATTAGATGGTTAAAAAAGAATGTTATCATATATTGATACCATGAAAGTGATAGCTGGTAAGTAATAGACGCCATGTCATTACATTTTTGAGTAACTAGTCAATCTGAGTTTATATATATATTGTAGCCGTTTTAAGCCATAAGCGAGGAATGTGTCCGCTACGTTAACGACGTATAGACGTGACAGGAAGTCAGCTGGTGGTAGAACAGTCATAGGATAGCAACCCACATATTCGTCATATGGATGACTTGACGTTCCTGACGTCGGAATACGGTCGATAGTCCGGTAAGGAAATAAGGACCATATGGCTTTAAATAGCACACAGTATGTTCTACTCAGCATTTTAAGTGTATTTAAGTGGAATACAGTGGAATGATGATAAATATGTTCAATTTTGACAAAATATACTTTTTTATTTTCTTATAAGGCCATTTTAGGAAAATTTGGTTAAAATGCCATGTTCAATTTGTTGCGGTAACTTGTGCCTTGTCCGCTGAAATCGCACACTCAAAAACCATTGAAAACACTAAAAATGATCTTAATTACATTGTGAAACAAAAATACACATGAAATAGTAGGTTTAAGTACTGATTTTGAATTCCAAGCTCAAAATATGTGTACTAAGGTACTAAATTTGAATTTTGTGCTGAAAATGTGCCCACTTTTGACATTTTTTTCATTTTTTATCCAATCAAAACCAGCATGACATGCCATATTATATGGCAATTTTTCACATTTAAACCTCTTTTATTGTGCAGTTATAAGTAAAGCCAGATGAAAAGTTGCAATAATTGGTGCCTGGTAGTATCTAGTGCACTTCAATGTTGCTAAATCACTTCACAGTCTTAACATATTACATTCAAGAAATACTTGAGTTATATAAAATTTGAAATATTTTCCATTTTGCCCTATTTTGTCTAACATTTATTTTGCTTAAATGTAACATTTGATGGATAATTTGTAACTAAAATGTTGTACTGCAAGAAAATGGTGTGTTTTGTGCCCCAAATTCGTTAGAACTGATACTAATTGTGATTTACTACTAAAATCAATAATTTTCCACGCTTGACTGATTTTGATATAATTTCTGTCATCTTCACATATTTTTCAATTTAAGACATAGAAAAGGATGTATACCTATTTCATTGCATTAAAGAAATATTAAACCGCTAAACATTTCTGGCCTTAATATGAATGTTGATAAAACAAAAGCAGTATGGACTGGATCAATGAAAAATAATTACCAAATGCTCTGCGAGACCCACATTCTTTCTTGGGTTAATGAATTTACGGTATTAGAGATACAATTTTCAATAGATCTTAATACTATGATCATATCAAAATACCAAGACAGAATAAGTGATATAAAAAAATCTTCTTATTAACTGGTCTAAAAGAATTTTAACACCAATAGGCAAAATTACAGTAATTAAAAAATTAGCAATGTCTACAATTTATCATTTTATATTATCTCTCCCCGACCCTAGTGAATAAATTATTAAAGAATTAAAATTAACATTTTTCAGTTATTTATGGAATGGCAAACCCGACAAAATAAAACGTACTGTTATAAGCCAGTCATACACTAATGATGGGCTTAAAATGCTTGATGTAGATATTTTTCATGAGTTCTTTAAAAATTACGTAGATAAGAAGACTGTTAATGGCCAATAAGAGCTACTTGATCATTTTTTAAGAATTATATCCATTTATGGCCAAGTTTACAAACAATGGTGCCCATTTTATTAATAAAAATTTACATAAATAATTTACATTGATAATCAGCTCTGAAAAGACGTTTTCATTAAATATAAACTGTTTTCTACAACAGTTACTCCTGAGCATTGTTATAATTTCTGTTTTTATTCCACTGTGGCAAAATCCTAATGTTAAGGTCGGAAATTCTTGCGTAAATTATCATAACTGGGTCTCAAAAGGTATAATATTAATAAATGATTAAATAAATAATCAGGGTGATTTTTATCCTTTAACTGAATTTAGAAATAAGTATAATTTAAATTTAATTTTTTTAGAATTTGAAGGCATATTGGCTGCTTTAAGACGTTATAAAAAAGATTTATATTTCCGCTGTTTAAATGTAAATGCCCAAATCCTTCGTCACCATATGTTATCTCAATGATAATAAGAGACAAAAAGGATGTCGCTCAATATATAATGCATTTTTATTTGAACGAAACATACCTGCTTCAAAAACTAAAAGGAAAGAAGAACTTAATATTCGTTTCAGCATGAAATTTTCTAAATTCTATGCACTCTCCGTTTTAATTACAAAAGATACAAAGTTACAATGGTTCCAATCTAAAATTTACCATAGAAGTTTAGGAACTAATTCTTTGTTAAAAAAATGAACATTACTGAAACGGACCTCTGTACTTTTTGTAATAATGCTACGGAGACGATTAAACACATTTTTATAGACTATGCGATTACTAAACAATTTTTCATTGCTTTAGGAGAATTTATCAATACCAAGTCGCAATATATTAAAACAAATTGGAAAGACATTGATATTATTTTTGGAAATAATAAATTTGACACTGTTCTAAACAAAATACAAAAAAATCATATTTAATCAAAGATTACAAAAAAGAATCCCTAATATAGTAAACTTTAAACAAGAAATATCACTATTAAGGGTCACATTCCTTCCCCCCCCCCCCCCCCCCCCCCCCCCCCCCCCCCCAATGGTATGTGAATATAATAGGTAGCGATGTAATAATGAATATCAAGAGTAATTGACTAATGTTTGAGACCAGACATGCAATTTCATGTTTTTTTTTGCATTAAAGCATGACCTTGACCTTTGTTTAACCTTGACCTTGACATTTGATGTAATGGTCTGGGTATTTCAACAGTTAAATGCAGTTGAAACATTTTCATGACAAGCTAATCAATTGTGTCAAGATATTTTAAAATTCCTAAATGTAAGTTACAGATCAACTGTTGATCAATTGATAAATTGAGCCAAGTGTTTTTGAAATCCGTCGATGTATGATAAAGTTAAAGGACAAACTTGACATCTCAAACAGATTCAAAGTGTTGTCATACATACTCAAAGTGTGCCGTGTCGAGGTTTTACTTATGACACGTCGTCATGTCATCTTGATAAATTGAGCCAAGTTATAGACAAAGTCACAGACCAGACACGCAATACCCAACAAAATGAAAGTGTGACCTTGACCTTTGAGGAAAGGCTCTGGGTCGCACATGCGACACTTAATTATGTCATGTTGATCAACTGAGCCAAGTGTTTTTAAAATTTATCCATAGATGACAAAGTTACAGACCGCACATGAAATCTCACACAGAATAAAAGTGTTGTCAAACAAATTCAAAGTGTGACTTGACCCTTTGAGGTATGCATGTGAATCTTACACGTGACACTTTGTAATGTCATGCTGATGAATTGAACCAAGTGTTTTTGAAATTTTTCCATAGGTGACAAAGTTTAAGACCAGACACGGAATCTCAATCAGACTGAAAGTGCCATCGACCAAAATTAAATTGACCTTGACCTTTGAAGTGGGATTCTGCGCGACACATCTTCATGTTATCTTGATCATTTGTAGCTAGTATTAACAAAATCAAAATCCATCTATGCATGACAAAGTTACAGGCCAGACACGAAACCTCAAACAGACTGAAAGTGTTGTCAAACAAACTCAAAGTGTGACCTTGACATGTGTGGTAAGGATATGGGTCTTACTCGCGACACGTCGTCATGTTATATGCATAAAAATACATAACGGTATTATACAATACAGAATACCATATTGCAAAAATTAAATTTAGTTCCAGGGAATTTGAGACCCAGTGGAATTTATACAAAGTGCTTGTTCCGAATATCTGATTTAAATTACAGTCTACGTGTATTTATTTGTACCTTCATTTTACTGTCAATGTCCGACGTGAGAATTATTTATAATGTTTGTAATGGATCTGTAAGATACATATGCGTGTTTACATGTGTATTCATATAAAATATGCATGTATGTATATGTGCATGTTAATATGTACACATATTTCAACAATAATATTAAAATACAATATTACTTACCAAAATATCTAACATGATACTTAATAACATACTGTGTTGTAATTGAGAGAAAAATGTGAAGAACTACAAGAATATACACTATATATTAAGTACTGGTCGTTTGAAGTCCCGCGATGATTACATTTATGGATCAATATATAGATATACAGAAAAACATATAATCACTGATTTATCTAAATGTATATGTATGTATAATTTTAAATTCTAATGCGAAGTGAGCCTTCGACCAACCAATACAAACTCAACATTGCTATATGTTGTAATATTGCATACTGTTATATATTTTGTTTCTTTTACAATGTACATTTTGTATAAACCGATATAATATGGTAATTTTGAAATAAAAAAATAAACAAATAAACAAAAACAATGATAACAACAATAATAATAAAAAAAAACAATTAAATAATTTACCATAAACAGGGAATAATATAGAATATTCAATAAATATGCCGCGAGGCCCCAATGGGACACCGCACACATACGTACTTATATATATATACATAGTTTTAAACGTGGTGGACAATTGGGTCTTTTATAAATGTGAGACCGTACTGATGGGTCAAGAGTCGATTGTTGGGTCCAAATGTCGATTGTAGGGTCTGGACCCAACAGTTCAAAATTATTTAGTAGTGCAGGGGGTAGACCCAATACTTAGGTGTCAAATGAACATATCATTGTGATCACGAACTGTTGGGTTGGACCAAGTAATTTAATTTTTGACCCAATACTGGGGCGAAATAATATGAATATATACATATTATATATATATATATATGGGTTCCACTATTTGACCAAGTTTGAGTATGAGTATATATATATATATATATATATATATATATATATATATATATATATATATATATATATATATATATGAATGGCAAGATATGACGAAGCCCCATAGCACACGTATACAAAAAACATTCTTACACAAAGCCACACCTGTACATACATACCTTCTTGATAAGCCTTTTGCCATGATACGGAAACCAAGTGCACGTTCTATATATTTAAATAAGCCAACAAAATAGAAATGATAACACTTTATCTATCACAGTCCCTACTATATTCCGAATCAGGTCTGTTAAACCCCTATGAAAAGTGCCCCACAATGCTGGGTGCACTCGTGTAAGAGTATATATAGAATAGAAAACAGCAATGGCGCTCGACTCTGTCAATACAAGATCCAATATAATGTGAAATCGTTGTATATTCACCATGTGATATTATCAAGTATTAATATAGTGAGGGGCTCGAATTTTCCATTGAGCTCCTAACAATGTTATGTGACGAACGCAAGCGAAGAGACCTGGGTGCAGCATGCAATCTGGATAACACTACAGCATGTAACTGTTATCAGTTCAAATGTTTTTACACTCTTTGATGTATTGCTAATTATGACATTGCTGATAAACTATTTTCGGTGATAATACATCCGTCTGAAATGAAGTTTGTTTACCTGAGCTACTACCAATTCATCATTGGGCATTAGTCTGGTACCCTGCCCTGACAATAAATAGTTGAGACCGATTTATCAGTATTATGTCAGGGTTCAAACTCAATAGAGCATTAGGACTCGCAAGAAGTTCAAGCATACACAACCTATTGAAAAATTGAGATGAAATAAGACTTTTTCGACGAATTATGCAATAGAGTCGTGTGTCTCATTATCATGGGTTTGATTCACGATCACAATATTCGAGATGTAGTGGTAAACTATGCTAATAAGCCCTGGGCGGAGGTTGAGGGGTTGGAGGGAACATCAGTCATTACTTTCAGTGATCAAGGGATCAAATACCTCATTTTAGAGATCTATGGAAGATACTTTTATTGGAATTATGGCAAATACTTTGGGGAACTTGGAATAATGTCCATTTTGTTATGAGATCCAAGGAACAGAGACCCTCTCCTCTGGGAGGGCCTCGCTAATTAAGCTAACAAAATTAAAAGAGCATCTGACGGACAGGGATCGTCATCGCCCACAGCTCTATACATTGCAGGAATATGTTTACTACGAAATACTGTTATGGATATAAACGAAACCTCTTACCGGATGAATTGTCGTCTAAGCACCACGAGTGATGATTTGTTTATCTTACGGCAGATCGTTCACATGTTTAGGACAACAAATGTACACATTTAATCATTTAGAATGCACTTTGGCCTTTTTCTGTTATGTTACTTCTCTAATTAAAGATTAGGATTGGAAGACTAATTGGCATGTGTTTATGACGTTGCAATATTGACACATCAGGCTGTGAGCGTTGGGGTGGGACATTATCAAGAGTGACGGAGGGGTAAGGGGTTTTCTCGTGAAAAATGTTGATCTCTTCAGTTTTTAGAAAAAAATATTGTTGTTATTTACTCCAATAATTTGTGACTTTTAAATGTTTTATTAATACTGCACATTCGTACACTGGGAGCTCATGGAATGGGAGCCAAGACCTTGTGTGGGAGTGTATGGGAAAGGGTGTCCTCTTCTGGAAAGTGTACGGGGCTGCCCCAGTAAATTGTATTATCTTAAGAACTAACAAGAGTTGTCGGAGGGACAGCGTGCTTGACTGTTCGAATGTTCGAATACATGTATTTGTCAAAAAAGTATAAACTTGATTGAGACTGATGACAAATCCAAACAAATAAGAGTTATCTAACTTACAAAATAGACAAAATTGAGTAGGTCTTATAACTGCAATATCTTGTATGAAGTTTCAAATGCATGCAGTGACTGATGAGTTAAAAATTTTTAAGTAAAACGAAGCCCCTAATTTACAACAAACAAGCTGGCAAGAGTTATCCAACTTGGTTAATTTAGTTGATTTTATGATCACAAAGCCATATGTAAAGTTTCAATCAAATGCATTGAGCGGTTGGTGTAATATGGAAGTGACAGTACTTGCATGCAAAACTTTAAATGAAAGAAGGGCAATAGTTTGCATTACATTCGAGCAAGAGTTTTGTTATTTAGTTATGGTAGTAGGGTTGTTGACTTGGACGTCTTGTGTAAAATTTCAGGCCAATACATGCAGTTGTTACTGAGATATGGACTTGATGATACTTGCACGCAAAACTTTAACCAGATTTTTCTAAGTCCAACAAGGGCAATAATTTGCATTATATTCAGGCAAGAGTTATCTAACTTAGTTATTGTAGTAGGGTTGATGTCTGGGAAAACATGTGTAAAGTTTCAATCAAATACATTATGTGGTTGTTGAGATATGGGACTTGATGGTAATTGTACGCAAAACTTTAACCGGAATTTCTAAGTTAAACAAGGACAATAATTTGTATTATATTCATGCAAAAGTAATCTGATTTAGTTATTGTAGTTGGGTTAATGACAAGGAAGGCTTGTGTAAGGTTTCAAGGCAATACATGCAATGGTTACTGAGATAGGGTCTTGCATGCAAACTTTAACCAAGGAGTGTCGCCGACGCTGACGCCTGGGGTAATAGAATAGCTCTCTTTATTCCACGAATAGTCGAACTAAAAACGGCATTCTGTACATGTATATGCATTTGTATATATATGGATATTAGAAGGTTATGACATTCCTATGTACATGTGTTAATTGATATAATCATATCCTGTTACATTCCAGATGACCGTGGTCATTGTTATACATAAAGACTTGTAAAAGACAAATAGACAGTGTTCTTATTCATGACCACGGTCTGAGTTGATCGACAACTATAGTGACTATCATCTGCTGAAGAGAAATGCCTGCCGTACAGTTTCCCATCCATGGCTGTGAATATGTAACCGACGACCTTGATGCAGCAATTGTCGCTGCACTCATCACCGCTCATAGTGTAACACACGCTCCAGGACCTGTTACTGCTGCTAAAGTTGAAAAGTGAAGAGGCCTATCATATCGGCAGCAGGCACAAGTGATGGAATGGGCATACTTCGCGTCACGATGGTCTGAATATGTTGATGCGACCAAAGTCACTGGCCGTGACAAAGTAGTTCAGCTGCTGGAATGTTGTGATGAACAGCTACGCAAAGACTTAACGCGATCTGCGGGTGGAAGCCTTACTAACAAAACTGATATAGAGGTACTTACTGCAATTAAAAACTCGCCGTCCGTGAAGAAAACACTATGGTGGCCCGAAACTCATTACACAACATGCGCCAAGACCGTGATGAACCTGTGCGTAGTCTTTGCGCACGCTTACGTGGACAAGCTGGCGTCTGCAAATTTATAATAAAGTGCCCCAATTGTGACACTGATGTCAATTACACAGAAATAATTGTTAGAGATGTACTCGCAAGGGGTGTTGCCGATCCAGATATCTAGCTTGACCTCCTCGGCGATAAGAAACAGGACAAGACATTGGAGGAGGTTTCTCAGTTTATTAAAGCTGAAGAGGCAGGAAAAATTCAGCTTCTCGCCTACTTGATTCTCATGCAGTAGAAGCAGCTAGCAGTTCTTATAAAAGGGTACAACAAACAGCACTAAAAGACAAAACTGAACCATGTTCGTATTGCGGTAAGAAAGGACATGGCAAAACCTCATTAGCTCGTCTCCGCATGAAAGAATGCCCAGCATACGGTAACAAGTGCAGACATTGCAAC
>CM055911.1:27936013-27965815 GCA_029582155.1 Panopea generosa | reverse complement strand
TATATATATATATATATATATATATATATATATGAATGGCAAGATATGACGAAGCCCCATAGCACACGTATACAAAAACATTCTTACACAAAGCCACACCTGTACATACATACCTTCTTGATAAGCCTTTGCCATGATACGGAAACCAAGTGCACGTTCTATATATTTAAATAAGCCAACAAAATAGAAATGATAACACTTTATCTATCACAGTCCCTACTATATTCCGAATCAGGTCTGTTAAACCCCTATGAAAAGTGCCCCACAATGCTGGGTGCACTCGTGTAAGAGTATATATAGAATAGAAAACAGCAATGGCGCTCGACTCTGTCAATACAAGATCCAATATAATGTGAAATCGTTGTATATTCACCATGTGATATTATCAAGTATTAATATAGTGAGGGGCTCGAATTTTCCATTGAGCTCCTAACAATGTTATGTGACGAACGCAAGCGAAGAGACCTGGGTGCAGCATGCAATCTGGATAACACTACAGCATGTAACTGTTATCAGTTCAAATGTTTTTACACTCTTTGATGTATTGCTAATTATGACATTGCTGATAAACTATTTTCGGTGATAATACATCCGTCTGAAATGAAGTTTGTTTACCTGAGCTACTACCAATTCATCATTGGGCATTAGTCTGGTACCCTGCCCTGACAATAAATAGTTGAGACCGATTTATCAGTATTATGTCAGGGTTCAAACTCAATAGAGCATTAGGACTCGCAAGAAGTTCAAGCATACACAACCTATTGAAAAATTGAGATGAAATAAGACTTTTTCGACGAATTATGCAATAGAGTCGTGTGTCTCATTATCATGGGTTTGATTCACGATCACAATATTCGAGATGTAGTGGTAAACTATGCTAATAAGCCCTGGGCGGAGGTTGAGGGGTTGGAGGGAACATCAGTCATTACTTTCAGTGATCAAGGGATCAAATACCTCATTTTAGAGATCTATGGAAGATACTTTTATTGGAATTATGGCAAATACTTTGGGGAACTTGGGAATAATGTCCATTTTGTTATGAGATCCAAGGAACAGAGACCCTCTCCTCTGGGAGGGCCTCGCTAATTAAGCTAACAAAATTAAAAGAGCATCTGACGGACAGGGATCGTCATCGCCACAGCTCTATACATTGCAGGAATATGTTTACTACGAAATACTGTTATGGATATAAAACGAAACCTCTTACCGGATGAATTGTCGTCTAAGCACCACGAGTGATGATTTGTTTATCTTACGGCAGATCGTTCACATGTTTAGGACAAACAAATGTACACATTTAATCATTTAGAATGCACTTTGGCCTTTTTCTGTTATGTTACTTCTCTAATTAAAGATTAGGATTGGAAGACTAATTGGCATGTGTTTTATGACGTTGCAATATTGACACATCAGGCTGTGAGCGTTGGGGTGGGACATTATCAAGAGTGACGGAGGGGTAAGGGGTTTTTCTCGTGAAAAATGTTGATCTCTTCAGTTTTTAGAAAAAAATATTGTTGTTATTTACTCCAATAATTTGTGACTTTAAATGTTTTATTAATACTGCACATTCGTACACTGGGAGCTCATGGAATGGGAGCCAAGACCTTGTGTGGGAGTGTATGGGAAAGGGTGTCCTCTTCTGGAAAGGGTACGGGGCTGCCCCAGTAAATTGTATTATCTTAAGAACTAACAAGAGTTGTCGGAGGGACAGCGTGCTTGACTGTTCGAATGTTCGAATACATGTATTTGTCAAAAAAGTATAAACTTGATTGAGACTGATGACAAATCCAAGCAAATAAGAGTTATCTAACTTACAAAATAGACAAAATTGAGTAGGTCTTATAACTGCAATATCTTGTATGAAGTTTCAAATGCATGCAGTGACTGATGAGTTAAAAATTTTTAAGTAAAACGAAGCCCCTAATTTACAACAAACAAGCTGGCAAGAGTTATCCAACTTGGTTAATTTAGTTGATTTTATGATCACAAAGCCATATGTAAAGTTTCAATCAAATGCATTGAGCGGTTGGTGTAATATGGAAGTGACAGTACTTGCATGCAAAACTTTAAATGAAAGAAGGGCAATAGTTTGCATTACATTCGGGCAAGAGTTTTGTTATTTAGTTATGGTAGTAGGGTTGTTGACTTGGACGTCTTGTGTAAAATTTCAGGCCAATACATGCAGTTGTTACTGAGATATGGACTTGATGATACTTGCACGCAAAACTTTAACCAGATTTTTTCTAAGTCCAACAAGGGCAATAATTTGCATTATATTCAGGCAAGAGTTATCTAACTTAGTTATTGTAGTAGGGTTGATGTCTGGGAAAACATGTGTAAAGTTTCAATCAAATACATTATGTGGTTGTTGAGATATGGACTTGATGGTAATTGTACGCAAAACTTTAACCGGAATTTCTAAGTTAAACAAGGACAATAATTTGTATTATATTCATGCAAAAGTAATCTGATTTAGTTATTGTAGTTGGGTTAATGACAAGGAAGGCTTGTGTAAGGTTTCAAGGCAATACATGCAATGGTTACTGAGATAGGGTCTTGCATGCAAACTTTAACCAAGGAGTGTCGCCGACGCTGACGCCTGGGGGAATAGAATAGCTCTCTTTATTCCACGAATAGTCGAACTAAAAACGGCATTCTGTACATGTATATGCATTTGTATATATATATGGATATTAGAAGGTTATGACATTCCTATGTACATGTGTTAATTGATATAATCATATCCTGTTACATTCCAGATGACCGTGGTCATTGTTATACATAAAGACTTGTAAAAGACAAATAGACAGTGTTCTTATTCATGACCACGGTCTGAGTTGATCGACAACTATAGTGACTATCATCTGCTGAAGAGAAATGCCTGCCGTACAGTTTCCCATCCATGGCTGTGAATATGTAACCGACGACCTTGATGCAGCAATTGTCGCTGCACTCATCACCGCTCATAGTGTAACACACGCTCCAGGACCTGTTACTGCTGCTAAAGTTGAAAAGTGAAGAGGCCTATCATATCGGCAGCAGGCACAAGTGATGGAATGGGCATACTTCGCGTCACGATGGTCTGAATATGTTGATGCGACCAAAGTCACTGGCCGTGACAAAGTAGTTCAGCTGCTGGAATGTTGTGATGAACAGCTACGCAAAGACTTAACGCGATCTGCGGGTGGAAGCCTTACTAACAAAACTGATATAGAGGTACTTACTGCAATTAAAAACTCGCCGTCCGTGAAGAAAACACTATGGTGGCCCGAAACTCATTACACAACATGCGCCAAGACCGTGATGAACCTGTGCGTAGTCTTTGCGCACGCTTACGTGGACAAGCTGGCGTCTGCAAATTTATAATAAAGTGCCCCAATTGTGACACTGATGTCAATTACACAGAAATAATTGTTAGAGATGTACTCGCAAGGGGTGTTGCCCATCCAGATATCTAGCTTGACCTCCTCGGCGATAAGAAACAGGACAAGACATTGGAGGAGGTTTCTCAGTTTATTAAAGCTGAAGAGGCAGGAAAAATTCAGCTTCTCGCCTACTTGATTCTCATGCAGTAGAAGCAGCTAGCAGTTCTTATAAAAGGGTACAACAAACAGCACTAAAAGACAAAACTGAACCATGTTCGTATTGCGGTAAGAAAGGACATGGCAAAACCTCATTAGCTCGTCTCCGCATGAAAGAATGCCCAGCATACGGTAACAAGTGCAGACATTGCAACCGCGATAATCACTTTGAGAGTGTATGTCGAAGAAAGACAAGCCAAAAGCAACGACACCTACACCCCCCCCCCCCTCATGGTGTAAACGAATGTGAAGGTGATGTATTTGACATTTTGTGTACCATTTCAAACACTGAACACAATCGCGATAGGAAGAAAATAGCAATCGACCATCACCTGTATGACCATCTCTCTGATACTTGGATCAAGAAGAGTTCAAGGTCACAACCATTCATTAATCTTACCATCAGGATCTCGCCCGATGATTATAGAACCCTTGGCTTCAATCTTACCTATGAAACCAAATCTTCCCTGCCATGGCAGACACAGGGTGCCAAAGTTGCATTGCAGGTATCAAAGTCATACATCGCCTCGGGTTGAACTCCACTGCTCTCATTCCTGTCACCATGAAGATGCACGCTGCTAACTGCAAAGGGATCACAATTCTCGGCGCAACCATCCTTCGTATCTCTGGAAAAGACGAACAAGGTCGGCATGTTGAAACCAGACAGATGACTTATGTAACCGACAATTCAGACAAGCTCTTCATCAGCAGAGAGGCCTGTATCGATCTTGGCATTATCTCTGACAGCTTTCCCACTGTAGGTGAGATAAACAAAGTGCAACAAACTGCAATGACAGCAACTTTGCAGAATGACCTTCACAACACTGAAACTATTCGAAGTGTCAGCAACCTGATGACAATCTGTGAATGCCCTAAACGCCAGCTACCACTTCCACCCCCTAGAAAGCTGCCTTATGAACCAATGGAATCCAATCGCATAAAACTGCAGGAATTCCTCATTGACCACTATAGATCTAGCACGTTCAACACTTGCAATCATCAACCGTTACCATTGATGAGTGGTCCTCCAATGCGATTAATGGTAGATCCCAATGCTGAACCTGTTGCTCACAACACATCTGTACCTGTTCCACTTCACTGGCAGGATGAAGTTAAAGCTGGACTTGACCAGGATGTTCGACTTGGTATACTTGAACCAGTTCCCATCGGGGAACCCGTCACTTGGTGTCATAGGATGACATATGTGCTAAGAAAAATGGTAAACCACGCCACACTGTTGATTTTCAGCCTCTCAACGCACACGCGACTAGGGAAACTCACCATACACCTAAACCATTTCACCAAGCTAGATTAGTGCCTCATGGCAAGAAGAAGAAAGTCCTTGATGCCTGGAATGGTTACCACAGTATGTCCATTCATAGAGATGGTCGCCATCTCACTACATTTATTACATGTACACCATGGGGTAGATATCGTTACAAGACCGCTCCTCAAGGATACATCGCATCTGGTGACGGCTACACCAGACGGTATGATGAAATTGTAGCAGATATACCAAACAAAACTAAATGTGTAGATGATGTCCTTCTCTGGGCTGATTCCCTAGAGGAAAGCTTCTTTCAAGCTGTTCATTGGCTTGACATCTGTGGACAACAAGGTATCACACTGAACCCTGAAAAGATTGTATTTGGACAAGACTCTGTGGAATTTGCGGGATTCGAAGTAACATCAAATAGTGTCCGTCCATGCATGAAATACCTTTGTGCTATCCTAGATTTCCCGGCATCCAAGAATCTTACAGGTGTGCTGTCCTGGTTTGGCCGTGTGAACCAAGTGTCCTATGCCTTAAGTATGGCCAAAAAGATGCTACCATTCAGGCAATTATTGAAACCTGGAATATCATTTGTTTGGGACGACGACCTCAACAATGCTTTTGAAATATACAAAGCTGCAATCATAAGTGAAATTGAAGAAGGTGTAAACATATTTGACCGCAGTAAACCAACATGTCTTGCTACTGACTGGTCAAAGACTGGCATCGGTTTTTGGCTATTTCCAAAACACTGCAACTGTCTAGAACAGGAACCATTTTGCTGCTGTACAGGATGGAAGATCACACTCGTGGGCAGTAGGTTCACTCATTCTGCTGAATCCCATTACGCGCTAGTTGAAGGTGAATCCCTGGCAGTTGCTGACGCTCTGGACAAAGCAAGATATTTCGTTTTGGGATGCGAGAATCTCATCATCGCCGTTGACCACAAACATCTATTGAAAATACTTGGTGACAGGTCTCTGGAAGACATCTCTAACTCTCGCCTCACGAACTTAAAGGAGAAGACCCTCAGGTACCGATTCCGTATGATTCACGTGCCAGGCGTCAAACACCGAGCCGCTGACTGTGTCTCTCGTCACCCAACTGGTAACACTGAGAAACTTACACTTACAGATGGCATAGCAGCTATCAATCAATATGTTTCGATTCCGGCAACACTGCTACATTCCAAAACGTTCCTAGCAGGAATACGTGCTTCTGAAACAGATACTTATACTATAGAGGAGTGTGTTATTGCACCAGCTACATCTTCACTTGACTCGCTCTCAATGAAATCAGTGACATGGGAAAGAGTCCGTATCGCCACAGCAAGTGATGACATCATGAACCAACTACTTGATCTTATCGAGTCTGGTACACCAGACTCCCGTCATGAGTTCCCTGTACCATTGCGGGACTATTTCCAATTTCGGGAACACATCCATACCGTCGATGGTGTCATACTGTACAAGGATCGTATAGTAATACCTCCCTCCCTTCGACATGACATATTAACTGCTTTACATTCTGCTCACCAAGGTGTCACCTCTATGATCTCGAGAGCTGAGGCTTCAGTATTTTGGCCCGGAATTACTCCTGCCATTACATTATACAGAACCGGATGTAACTACTGCAATCGCATTGCCCCCTCTAACCCAAGTGCGCCACCCTATCCACTGATATCACCATACTATCCATTACAATGTGTCTGTGCCGACTTCTTCCACTACAAAGGAGTCAATTACCTGGTTGCTGTCGACCGATACTCTAACTGGCCAATCGTTGAACGATCATCTGATGATGCAGCTGGACTCATAACTTGCCTACAACGTACATTTGTCACCTTTGGCATACCTGATGAACTAGCCTCTGATGGTGGGCCTGAATTTACAGCCACAGCTACACAACAGTTCCTTATAGACAGGGGTATACATCATCGTCTCTCCTCAGTTGCTTACCCTTACAGCAACTGTCGGGCTGAAGTGGGTGTCAGGACTGTCAAGCGTCTCATTGCTGACACTACTGGTCCCAATGGCGATCTTGACACTGATGCATTCCAACGTGCTATGATCCAATACAGAAATACCCCCGACAGAGATATAAAGTTTTTCACTGCAATGTGCGTTTTAGCCATCCGATACGGGGCTTTATCCCGATCCCACCCGGCAGATATAAACCCCACCATACCTGGCGAGAAACCATGGCTGCTAGAGAAGAAGCACTACGAAACCGTCACATGAAAGAAGCTGAACGTTGGTCAGAACATACCAAAAGACTCTTGCTACTCGCTACCGGTGACCATGTTAGCGTTCAAAACCAATTTTGGCCTCACCCGCTCAAATGGGACAAAACTGGCATCATCATTGAGGTCCGCCAATTTGACCAGTATGTAGTGAAGATGGATGGATCTGGGAGAGTAACACTACGCAACAGAAAATTTCTTAGAAAATACATACCTGTCAAGACACCCAAACAGACAGGGACCATCGAGAACTACATATTGCATAGACAACTCGAACCTGTCTCAACAGGTACTGAACCCGACAAGCCGACAGAAAGTTCTGGACTCTCTCACCCTTATTCAGTAACACAGACTCCAGTAACACCGAGTGGCTCTAAATTAACAACAGGGTCACCTCTGTCACCTGTCTCTTTGACTGGACCGGTAACACCAGTCAATAGTACTCCGTCGACTCGTGTAATACTGGACAGATCATCATCTAGACTTAACAACCATTTTGAGCGCCGCCATTTGACCTTTAACTGGGCAGTACTTGACCAGAATCATGGACAACCGCTAACCACACGGCCATCAGTTACAAAGGTCACAGATAATGAACATAACCCCGATCTTACTAACAACGCCCCACAACGACGATCCGTGTCACTAGCTCTCCAACCTGGCACTCAGATTATCAGATGAACTAACAATATTTATGACATTGTGTCTTTCTGAAACTGTTTCACATAACTTAAGAGACATCAGTTTGTGTAAACTTTATTATTTTCACAAGAATTATGATATGAACTATCGAAATTCAGGACAGTGTGTTTAACTTCCACTTTTGCACATAAACTAAAGGACATTAGTTTGTGAATATTTGATTATTCTTATTTCATTTAATTTTTGTTGTTGATTATCATGTTTAATTTCAGTATTAGCCACCTAAATTTAAAAGTATTATAGCTTCCAGATACTTAGAGGGAGATAGAAGGTTATGAATTCCTATGTACATGTGTTAATTGAACTAATCATATTCTGTTACATTCCATATGACCATGGTCATTGTTATACATAAAGACTTGTAAAAGACAAAACGACAGTGTTTTTATTGAGGAAAATGCATTCAGATGACCGTGGTCATGAATAAGAACACTGTCAATATGTCTTTTACAAGCCTTTATGTATAACAATGACCACGGTCATCTGGAATGTAACAGGATATGATTAGTTCAATTAACACATGTACATGGGAATGTCATAACCTTCTAGATATATAATAGGGAGAAAGTATCTTAAGAAGAAACAAAACGATTTGCCGTAATGTTTCAGACAAAAAAAGTTTACCTATTAATCGGCATAGTACAACTATATCCTTTTAAGAGGAAACAGAGTAGATTGTGATTAATCAAATGCAAAATAAAATTTAAATAAAAAAAAACATTAAGTTTTTAAGTGAAAAATTGTTTAAAAAAAAAAGGTGCATATATATTGATATTTTGAAAACGGACACTAGGTACAAAAACATATATATTTTACTTTTTCATTAAAAACCGCTCGACAGAATCTCCTACAAACCCAAAGGAATACAGTACATTCAGTGTATCAGATTAATTTAAGATGTCGTTCCGATATACTTAATATTAATTACAAAAAAAAGGTAAAAACCGACGCAGTTTATATGTTTTTCGAACATATACAACATTTTGATGGAAATTCATTCGGATACGCCTTGACTATTACGATAACCAGGCCATCGATTCGCAACACAGTAAGCTGAAGAAGGTGTGTGTTATTATTTTAAGAGATGGAGCATGTGTGTTTATAGGAATTTAGGAAGGCATTTATTTTGAAATGATCTGTCCTGAATGTAATTTGGCGTAAGTGCGTTCTCGAAATAGACAAACAGAATGAATAGTAATCGGGTTGTACTAGAAGCCGGACATTTAAATTTTATGTGTGCGTCACATTATCAAAGAAAACAAAAAGCTAGTAGCATACTTCAATAAATTGATTGCTGTTCTAATGCATATTTATTCTAAATTGATACAGCATCATTTGATACACCTGATTATATATTCAGTAGAATCTAGAATAGTTTGGATAAATTTATCAAGTGATTTTGGCTTATGATATAGCTAAGTACCCGCAGTTTTCAATGGCAAGGATATACCAATTCCTCCCAACGTTCTATACTGAACAATTATTATTATGTAAAGTTTCATCATTGTTTTACTATATTAGTTCTACTCCATTTTTGTTTAACTATATTATGAAACATTCTGAACTTTTCGGTTTGCTGATTGTAATGTGTCTTATATCCTGTGCCTTTATACAGACATCTTCGAATCTGTGGAAGTAAAACGATTCACACCTTTTTTTCAATGTTTGAGGTAAATTGTATAAAAAATGTGGCCGATGGTGGTTACAATCAAGAACTAAGATCGGTGTGGGGGTTTATCGGGTTAAATGCAGTCGTTTACGTTGTAAACACTATAGACAAAAACTTGCAATGACACAGTACGATACATAAATTACAAGACATGAAAACAACGGTTACAACAAACTTCAAACAAATTTCACGCGAAGCATAATTCACACATTTCATAAATACAAATACGGTTTTAAATGAAAATGAAAATACAAATAATTGCTTACCAGGCTAATTTAATCAGAAGCAAAACAAGACAATTTCTTATATATTAGAAGATCTATGAAGATTTCTATATGTCCTAATGTGCAACTGTCAGAAGAAAAGTGCCGAGATGGTTAGTTTGGCGGAAATTGGAAATTGTTAATTTACCCATCATGCAATAATTACCCATCATGCAATAAAATCGCTCACTCATATCTCACTCATTCGCCCAATTACTTCGTGCAAAACATACATGTATACAAACAGATACACTGCCATAATAACACAAAACATTGAAACGGGCTATAGATATTTTACACGCGCCAATTAGACCTCATAGGTAGTTCAAGGATCCACAACATTGGAAATGTTAGTATGTTTTCCCCGGCGAATAACACAACAGGAACTTTTTTGTGTTTCATTCGGATTGTTGTGTGTGTCTTTGCCTAATGTTTGTAAACAAATATGGCGTCGTCTGTTGACAGGGACGCGGAACCATTTGAAGGCGATTTGGAATATGGCCAATGCCAAATCATGTTTAAATATATATTTTGATTTAAGTGCAAATCAAATAAGTGCATTGAAAATTCTCTACAACGTACATGATACAGTAGCGGTTTTGCGTACGAACTCGGGAGGAAAAGTTTAATTTTCCAGCTTTTTCTTTGTATTTCTCCTCTTATTAATGCGTAAATGGAAGACCAGGTTACCTAATTGTGTGAAAGGGGAAAAGCTGCCTGCTATGTGAACAAAGATGCTTCAAAGGTTTATACTGCTGCCAAAGACGATGATGAAAGATACTGTAGTGAATATTTGTGTTTTGTTTTTATAATGATAAATGCATAAATGTCTTTATAGGCATGTCGATTTAGTCTATGGTATCGTTGAACCCATGTAAAAGGTCATAGATAGTCCAAGACTGGCTGTATATTTGTCTCGGTACATGGATATTTCTATGTCTAGTTAACCTAACCACTGTTTCGTGGAAGGTTAAACAGTATTCGAGCACGCCCCATCTCCGCAAGTAACTGATAACTTTCCCACTTGAATCAGCAGTGAGAGACGAATGATAATGAAAAGCAATGTCCTATATAAACCAACACGGAGATTCAGACCGTGCAGGGAATCGAACTCACGACCCCTGGACTGATAGTCAAACGCGCTAACGACTGAGCTAATCAGGCCCTGCTGTCTGGGATTCTACACCAAATACTACACTTTGAATATCAAGTTGGGTATTTGAATTTTCGTTGGGTTACTTAAACAATCAATAAAAACGCTATTCTTTTTGCACTGTTCTGACCCTTTTGCCTAGAAAGGTCACATTGTCTCTCTGTCATAGTTGTTAATAATTAAACAATAGTAACCGGTCTATCAGTCAAAACATATAGCTCTAATTGAATCATTTTCAATGACCAAGATCATAAAGTGCACCATATACCATTTCATTGAGATGATTCTCTAAGTTGTTATACAAAGTATAGTAGATAGTTTAACAATGCTGTACTGGCTTATAATAACCATTGCATTTTTTTAAATTTCACAATATAAAGCTAATATTGTTTTGTAATTTTTTATTTCATAGTAACAGTTTTACAAAATCAGAAGTAAAAAATACAAATTATGATGTAGTTTATACAAAATTTCTGATATAACATTTTCATATTTGTAAATTAATCAGAGGCAAACTTTCCAGGTTCTTTAGTAAATTTATTCACTCTGATTTTTTTTTTAAATATTTTATATATTTTGTATTGAATACCGGTAAATTTTACTAGCAAGGAAAGTTTTCTCTTTAAATTCACATACAAAAACCACATGAGCAGAGAGCAGGCTAACATCTCACCAACACAAACTCGGTCATTCGCACTAGTACCTCAAGAAAACATAAATTTACAGAAATATACATTCTAGGTAACCGTGTTTTTGCACTGGATTTTGTACGTCTCACTCCACTATTACATTTCCCATAGGGGCTCCATTGTAACATTTATGTCCAAAACAGCGTGAAAAATTAAATTCTGCAACATGTGTCTGGGCTCAAATTCTTCACTGGTTCAAGATATGCAATTATAAAGAAATAAAAAGTATACCCAGACCAGGTTTTTTTTTTTTAAATTCAATGCTTTTGTGAGACCTATCAATTTCCAGAGTAATAATATGTCAACTATTCGCCCTAGATGCGGTTCGAACCAACAATTCTGAAATGACACAGAATTGTCCAGAAAGCTGGTATCAGCATCAAATTTTCAGTGGTGATTTTTAAAATACTGACCATTTAACTCATGCTAGCAAAAAACAAAACATTTCAGTACAAAGCCCTGAAAACAGACGAAAAAGAGAACTATTTTCTATTTTCCACAAGTATTCCTGTGTCATGTACCCTTAAAGGGTCCCTTTACACCCCTGCATCTTGATTTGTACAAACTTCAAACCCTGACTCATTGGAA
This sequence comes from Panopea generosa, assembly GCA_029582155.1. NCBI lineage: Eukaryota > Metazoa > Mollusca > Bivalvia > Adapedonta > Hiatellidae > Panopea > Panopea generosa. The sequence continues at coordinate 27,953,655 of CM055911.1, read as the reverse complement.
TGATTATAACCATGCATAAAATTTAAATATTAAAATATCCATATTATTCAAGTTTTTAAGTGCAGCTTCAGCTTTGATTGTCAAATAATCATACTTTTTTTAAAATAATGTTGAGTTCATGTTCTTGGAAGATCCAGTATTAGGTGTTGATTTTGAGAGGCCAGCAGACCAAACTTGTAACCCATGGTTTGATAGACACATACCTTGGCTACGTTTCACAAAAAATGTATGTTCAAATATTTATCAATATTTGAAATGATTATATTTTCAGAAAATATATCTTTTTTAATTAGTTTTAACGCCATTTCCAACACATTCAGGTTATATAATAGCATATAAAGTTTTATTGATGGAGGAAGACCTCAGAATGAATCGGAGTTGAACTACCACCGGTATGCATGTAACTGGCCAAATTTCTCGCATGAAGGTTTTGGAGCAAGCATGACTTTAACCTACAACATTAGCGGTGAGAGATAGGAAAATTATATTCTGCATGAGCCAACTCTGGGTTCATTTGGATGAATATTGACAATTTATGATTAATTTATGTTTTATGTTCACGATGATATTTGTTGTATGCCTATAAATACGCAAGTTCTGTTTTATGTCTGATAAAATATTTGTTTGTTTGTTTGTCACTATGTTTTGTTTGTTTTTTTTGTGAAATGCATCCATTATCAATAATTTGTTTTAGATACTTTACTGTGAATTTTTTATTTAAGTAAACTGTGATTATTTTTTCAGATTATGGCTTCATACAACAACTCTAAATTACACAGTAATATAACTGGTAAGTCATCATATAATAATACCTTAAAATTGCAGTCAAGAGTTTTCATTTTAAATATATTAATGTATACAAATGTAACATGACTATTGGGCATTCTGCAATTATTCATAATATGGGATTTGCATTATTTATACTCAAATCAATTGGAGTGGAAACTGGCTTTTTTATGTACTGGTTTTGCAATCATTTTTGGTTCGTGCTTAGTTCAAATGACTTTTTCAGAATTATTGTTTCTCAACAAATTATGTTTTTGTAGCAGCCTGTGAAAACAGGATTATATTTATAATTAGTGTGCAATGCTTACATTTAGCTTCAAGATGCATCCTTATAGTACAATGAAGTACATCCATCTTTAAGATGGAAGATGTTGGTTCAATTCCAACATAGGATATCTGTTGGAAGCTTCTTACTATGCAATGCAAATATGTTTTGAATTAATGAAATGAAGGTAGTAAAATTGTTTTGATCTGTAAATTTGGGCATGTATATTTCAGGAAGGATAGAACAATTTCGAGTTTTCATGACAGTTGGTGAGAAACTTTAGGCTAGTTCAATGTCCGTGAAGGATGTATTATACAGAATAAGCATTCATGTAATGGTTATGCCTGATAGAATTAAGTAATGATGTTGTACAGCGATTGAAAGTGTTGAGGTCTTCACCAGGACTTGAACCTGGAGTTCTTTTCATATAGAAAAGTGTGCTACATTACACTATAAAGATATACTCAACACCAGGAACCATATGTACATAATTGTGTATTGTGTTATAATTTTAGCTGAATATATAAAGAAACAGCCGAAACTTGGGAATGAATGCAAGTGCATTATATTAAGTATACTAACAATATTACTAGTTATTTATACTAGTAAACACACTTTGTCAGCTTCCTCTCTTAGACTAATGTTTAACTTTTCTTATTTCTACATCAACATTTTGAGACCGATTTTGAGTCCCAGCTGGTTTGGAACTGTTTGTTGTCTTGGTTGGAGCAATTGGCAATATACACAAGCATATTTTGCACTTTACAGTTGATGTCATTTAACTAAAATACCTTGTCGCGAAACCTCTTGTTGGGCTGAAGGGATATTGTGATGTACAGTTCTTTCATGGCATTTGATATACGATATGATTCTAATGATTTCCCCCACTTGAATCAGCTGTGAGAGACGAAAGAAAATGATAGATACTGTCAGGGTTCTCTACAGGAAGGAATGCAAGCACTAGCCTAGTAGGGTAAAAATGCGTAAACACTTTCTACACATTTTCAAGCTCTGTGAAAGGCATTCATTGAAATGTCTTTCACTAATAAAACTCATTAATCAGGTAAAGTCATCATAGTTAATGATTTTTATTTTAATCATTAAAATGAGAAAATATATGCAAATTGTTATTACAAAACAACTTGCGACGAAAATTTAAATTCTGAATAGTGACAAAATAATCAATAAATACTTCTTCACGTACAACAAAATGCTGAAACAAATAATTCAAACTAAACGATTGGAACAATGTTAAGGATATTCCTTGATATGTCAAAGTTTCTTATTTATTGATAAAAGTTAAGTAGTGAATCAGTATTGTCTCCTTTTATACTGATTTTATTAAATTCACATCAAAATAAAATAATAAAGTAAAATAATGGGTTTGATTATGATTTAGTTTTCTTAATCAATTGATGGTAGGTTATAAGTTACTACCTCAATCAAATCTTAAACCTGTCTGAAAATTTCATTGTAAAAATAACTAAAATACTGTTATTACACATTAAAAATCGGGAAATTCTCTGCAGATAGATGTCAAACGTAATTAATGGTTTCGGACATATTTGATGGTGAAATATATGACCACTGTCCATATCTATCAGGCGTTTTCCTCTCTCTGCTGGATCTCCTTACTACTGAGGAGTTATTTGTCGGATTTTGCAGTCGCTGAACTTCATCCAAAGAAGGATTTACAACTGGGGGATCCGCCTGTACAATCGGGGTTGCAGGGAGGGATTCCTCGTGTAAAGTTGAAACTTCGGGAGACTTCGGGAAATTTCGGGAGTTGGGATACTATCAGACCTATGAGAAAGAATGCCTGAACGACGGTAAGAGTCTGCAGTACTATTCAGGCGTGTTGAACTGTAACTGTTGCGATAATTTACATTATTGCTAGTTCGAACAGTACCATGAGTATCGACAGTGGGGGGACTTTCAAATTTTAAGTCGGTTAAGCTGCAAAACTAACTTTAGGTTTGCGCCTGGCAGGAATAACTTACAGAGAACTGTCAGACTCAGTCTCAGACTCGGAACTACTGGATACCGATAATTCACAGTCACTGTACTGGGGTGCTGCTTCAACAGCTGTTTTGGGTTCACAGCGTTTCTTAAACGTTGGTTTTGTAAGAAAAGGGGGGATCAAAGAGAAGGGGAGGAGCATATTTCTATGAAGGGTTCGAATTCCCTTTATCCAATCCTCTTTTTACTCTGTAAACAGGGCCATCTAAGTTTGGAATAAAAATAACTGTGTAAGGGTTGTTATCCCATTTGTCCGCAAGTTTATTCCTTACCTTTAAACCAACGTTCCTCACCAGAACTCGATCACCTTCTTCCAGGTTCGACTCTCTGACCTTCTTGTCATAATTGGCTTTATGCTTAGCTGAACTCTTCTGCGACTCCTTGACAGCTGCTGAATAAGCGAACTGGAGTTTGGCTTTCAGTTTTTGGGCATAAGTATGAGGCTCTGCCGCTGCCTCATTACCTTCTGGGGCCGTTCCCAGGTATGCATCAACGGAAAGTCTCGGATGCCATCCGAACATAAGATAATGGGGTGAAAAACCTGTTGAATCGCTTTTAGTGGCATTATATGCTTTGACAATTGGAGCTATGAATGACGTCCAGTCAGACTTTCGATGGTTCTCCAATGTCCCGAGCTTCTTCAAAAGCGTGCCATTAAAGCGTTCACACGCTCCATTACCTTGAGGGTGAAATGGAGTGGTACGTGTTTTCTTTATTTTGGGCTCCTTTATGATTTTACTTTCAAAATTACGTTCCTTGTCACTATGTTGCTTTTCAGGGAAGCTACAATATCGAAAGAAAGGTTCATAATGTGCCTTGGTGGTTTTCAGAGTGGTCTGATTCCTACAAGGATTGGCTTGAGCATATCGGGTGAAGTGATCTGTAGTTACCAGAATATTCTCATAACGACCCTTGGAGCGCTCTTAGGACAGGAAGTCAATGCATACTAATGCCATAGGGCGAGTAGCATGAATTGTGATTAATTCTGCTACTGCTCTAACTGGAGTTTTTCTGCAAACACATCTGTCGCTTTTTTTTACTTTAAGGTTTACGTCTTTCTCTAAACCTGGCCAGTAGAATCTCTGTTTGGCAAACCATGGTGTTTTTTCTTTACCTTGATGGCCCATATCATTATGCATACCATTTAATGCAAGGTTTTTGTAAGATTGAGGTATTGCCAATTGTTTAACTGGTTGACCGTCAAGAGTGGAGGTTCTAAATAATCAACCCTTTTCAACGTAAATGTGGTTCCATTCGCGGAAGTATTTCTGTACAGGTGTGGCATAATCGTCTCAAAAACGTTCTTTGTATAATACGTAAATTTTATTCACATAATTCTAAAGTTCGCATCAGTTCAAAGTCACAAGCTAACATTTTTAAACTCGCTACCGCTCGTTTAAACTAACCCTTGTCTTACTGACATGTTACTCTATCCGTGTCTTTACCTTAACTCTAACTGAAGGACTTAACTCTACTCAAACCAGTCTCTGAATGAACAAACGACTATTCTATCATTGGTCAATTCATTTCTACTTTTCTATTGGTCAGTATTCTAATTACAGATCTTAAGTTCCAGCCCACAACATTAACTTGTCAACAATACATCAAGATAACCCTAGGCTATTACTTATTCTCCAGTAATATGTCATCCTATCCTATTAAACTGTCATAGATGCAAGATTCAAGATTTCTTTATTTTTTACTTATACATATAATGTTTCTCATAACATACATATATTATACAAACATTCAATAAATGTATTTATGTCATATGTTATATCTACAATTCTAACATCCCATAATGTTACATTCCTCCCATATATAAGATAAAATATATATTTACTAAATTAAATATATTTGTCTCTATTGTAATCAGATTATTTTTTATTACACTTATCTCAGTTCTGCCACAGGCCTGAATATGGTAACTGGCAGTAATTAACGTCTCACACACCAATTAATTTTGTACTGTTCTACATATACAGACATGTAATTCTGGAACACTGGATACATAACCAATGGTTCTAAAAGTGCCTAATTTCCATAGATAGTCCTTTGTTGGTCCAAATATGCAGAAAAAAACATGGAATTGACAAGGTTGCTTTTTCACAATTTCGATGGTTTGTTGGCACCCCTGCATTTTTGACAATTCCGCCCATTTGTTGCAGTGTATCACTACGCATCTTTAAACTGTATAGCATCATCAAACAGTTCCCAATGTCACCCAAACTTTGCAGAAATCATGAAAATGTTCCAATGTTCCCATATGCACAAAGAAATATGACATTTTATGCATTTGTAACAAAATATTTCCACAACCGCTTTACACAGCTTTAATTTCTTTAGTGTAATAATCTTGCTACCGTCATGTAAGGGAGGTATTTCTTCAGTGAGACCTTGAAGAGTAGAAATTGTCATGACATGTGACTGAATTTTTTGTCGAACAAACCATTTCTAAATATAAAAGTACGCCTTTTGAATTCATCGCGCAACTGTTTTCGAATTCATGCATCAAAATAAGATGGCGGTCGCACATGCATCAATCAGTTTTGGACGACTCGAAAACAGGAAAAACTGCTCAAAAATATTATCCATTGTACCTTAATAAAAATAATTATAGATAAAGAAATACTTTGAAAATGTCCTTGTATTGTCTACTATAGTTTATCTATTTGACTGCATATTCATTTTATTGTATATGCAACATTGCATTACTTAAGTGTCAAAATACATGACCATATATGGATAAAATAGTTGTTTTTGTTACAAATAATGCTCTTTTTTTGTTCCAAAACTATATATTTGACTTTTTTTTATATCTATAACAAACAAGAATTAATGTTAGTAGGTAGCCAGCAATAATTTGGATATCACTGACATACCCGCTTTTTAAATACATGAATGAATAACATACTTGTGTGCATTCATTAGATTCATTATCAACTATGAATAGACCCCTTACCAATTGAGGTATCTATTAGGCATATATTAGATTCCAATACTATTTTGTTCATTTTAACAATCTAAATTGCAAATGAAAGTAAAGTGTCCATGAAAGTCACTATTAAGCAAGAAAATCAATCAATCAATGAAAATGTGACATAATATGGATACAGTATATTTGGCTGAACCGATAAGCACATTGCTAAAAGACGCTTTGCTAAAGCGCGTCTCTTTACAACGAAATAAATATATCAAAGAATATCGCGATAAGAAATACTTGTCGTGAGATGACTCATTACTTTACAGATTTTCCAAAACTGTCAGCAAAAAAAATGAGCCATTAAAATAGAGTTGTTGCAATAATGATATGAAAATTAGAAATTGTCATATTGGAGAATGCTATATTGTTGAATGTGGAGAAAAATAGTGTACACATTCAATAACAGATGGTGAAAAAACATCAACTTCTAAAAATCTATGTTCTATAGCAAGCATCATGTATTTTTATTTGAAAAGAAATGAGAAGAACAACCGAATGAAATCAGATGATGGTACAAACATTTCAAGCACTGGTTAACTAAATGCTGAAAAATAATTACGCGAAATTGTTTTGCGTCATTTCAAAGATGTCGCATTTTACCATTTACCAGAATGTTCAAGAGTAGGTAGATACTGTGTATTAGCCAGACCCAGGCACATAAATATCAACAATGAGGTGAAAAAAGTGACAGTAAAACAAAAATGCCACTCATACGCTATACTCATAAAATGAAACACAACAGTTTGACGGTCACTATATCAAAAACTGGATATAGAGCTGTTGATAACAAATATCAATGACAAGTAGTATTACCAAAAGCAGCATCAGTACCAGTAGCAGTAGCAGTAGTAGTAATAGTTTTAGTAGAAGTATAAGTAGTAATAGTAGTAAATGTAGTTGTACTGATAGCAGCAACATTATTAACTTCAGTATTAATAGTAGTAAAAGTAGAAGTACATGTAGCAGTAGTAGAAGTAGTAGTAGTAGTAAAGTATCAGAAGCAGAGCAGTGACAGTAGTAGTAATAGTAGTATTAGCAGCAGTTTTAATAGTTGTAGTATGAGTAGTAGTAGTAGTAACAGCAGCAATGGTATGAGTAACAGTATTGGTTGTTGTAGTAGTAGAAGCAGTAGTAGTAGAAGTAGTAGTAGTAGTAGTAATAGTAGTAGTAATAGTAAAAGTAGTAGTCGTAGTATAGTCGTAGTAGTAGTAAAAGTAGTAGTAACAGAAGCAACACTATTAGAAGCAGTATTGGTAATAAAATAGTATTAGCATCATCAGTTTAAGTAGAAGTATTATCATAATAAGCACTAGTAGTAGTAGTAGTAGTAGTAGTAGTAGTAATAGTAGTAGTAGTAGTAGTAGTAGTTGAAGTAGTAGTAGTAGCAGCAGTAGTAGTAGTAGTAGTAGTAGTACAAATATCAGAAGCAGCAGCAACAGCAGCCATATCAATATCAGTAGATGTTGTTGTAGTATTAGCGACAGTAAAAGTAGTAGAAATAGAAGTAGTAGTTGTTGTATTGATAGCATCAGCAATATTATTATAAGTAAAAGTAGAAGTATTATCAGAAGCAGCATCAGTATCAGTAGTAGTAGTAGTAGTAGTAGTAGTAGTAGTAGTAGTAGTAGTAGTAGTAGTAGTAGTAGTAGTAGTAGTAGTTGTAATAGTAATAGTAGTTGTAGTAGTAGTTGTAGTAGTAATATTAGTAATCATAGTAGTAGTGATTGCAGCAACAATATTAACATCAGTATTAATAATAGTAGTAGTAGTAGTAGTAGTAGTAGTAGTAGTAGTATTAGTAGTAGTAGTAGTAGTAGTAGTAGTAGTAGTAGTAGTAGAAGTAGTAGTAGTAGTAGTAGTAAAAGTATCAGAAACAGAGCAGTGACAAAAGTAGAAATAGTAGTATTTGCAGCAGTATTAATAGTAGATGTAGGGGACAATGAAGCATCTATTTAAAGGATAATGAAGCATACATCTGTCGTTCTGTTAGTTCTTTTACTAGCTGAAAGTTCAATAAGTGCATTTAAATTTTGGACATTTACAGTATTTTTTGTTTAATTGCAAATATACGATTTGTTATTAACCTTAAATATTATACCTATCTTTAAAGATACAATAAAAAAACTAACTCTTATTAAAAAAAGTTGCGTGTAAGCTTGAATGTCCGTATGTTCTACACAAGACGATAATACACTGATGCACTTTTTTATCCTAAATTATTTTCAAATTGAAATGAGATTCCAGTAGAAATAATAATTACGAATATATAATATTATGTACCTTAGATTAAAATTAAATGTAAAAGAAAGAAAGATTATGTTATGATATAATCAAATTACCTAAAGTGTACATAAAATTAATAAAATTTGTCTCCCATATATAAAGATGCCATACAAAGTATCTGAGATTTGTAGAATATTATTTGTTTTTTCCAGTATTGACAGTTTTGATCGAGACACTTGACAAGATTGAAACACTTTATGGCATAAAATTAGTTATAGTGCATTCACTTCCGAAAACAAAATTAATAAACTCAGTGTAAAACTGGTACCTCCTAGACCCTCTACTAGTAGTGTTGAAAGATGTTCCTGTCCGTTCAACAACTTGAGACAAAAACTACCCACTGATTGGAGTTGTTGTATTTTATTTCAGACGGAAGATGTAAAACTTTTTCATTGTGTAAGAATGATCTTTTTATGAATATGAATTGCGGGTGTAAATGACTTTATTGCGTCCGAAGTAAAATGCAATCTTAAATGTCTGTCTAAGTTTATAAAATTGTGAAGTATGAAGATAGTATCAAAGATGATAGAGTAATAACAGAATTATGATTTTAACTGCAATAGGTTTAAGCTCATGTGAGACATGTGTATGTAATTGGTGGTGATTGGAGTAACGATTTTAAGAGGAAGCAGGTATTTAATCAGTCCATCCAAGCAAATATTTTTTAAGCTTTGTAATTTCCAAATATCTTGCTAAAGCATATCAAAAGTTACATTCTGAGGCTTATGCGTCTGATTTCGGGTCATATACTGATTCATCTGATACTGATTCAAGTATTCTATATGAAAGTACACTTCTACAGGAAAGTGTAGACTGTTGCTCAACAAATACGAGGTGAGATGGGCATGATTCCCTTTAGGAAGTAATAGACATTGATTATGTAGACAAGGTAATTCCTGAAAGGTTCTTTCTCTATCTCGCCTGCTATTTGGTCGTATGTCGATTATTCTAGACAGCTATGCTGAAGTCAGAAATTACGTGGAGAAATGTAAAGTTTATACAATAGCAGATCTGAAGCTATAGTATTTGGTGTATCTAATGATCTAATGGCATGCAAAATCTCAAGAAAAATGTTGGCATTGGACAGCATAAGACAACTCGTTCTGAAATGATAGTCAGTATTTTTCATGCTGTCAACAACACTGTTGAAATAAATATGATCCGCAGAGTTGACAATTTAGTTGCAAATAGTCTTGAGAGGCATATCAAAAATGAATATGATCTGTTTACGTTCATGAAAATATAAGAAATCATACATTTACCAATTACTCCTGTGATAATTTTGATATCCTAGAAGCAACGTCAGATGAAATAAAGATACATGTATTTCTAAGCACAATATGGTGGTCAGTCTTTAGAGAAAATCATGTGGATACTAATACCAGACTTGTTTCAGCTGATACTATGAAAACTATCCAGTTAGATAAAGTAGTGTTACCGCATGATGGTAGGCCATATCAAATACATGGACCTTATGACATAATTGGAAGTAGTTGGTACACAAACAGTAATGAAACACGTTTAACAGAATATATTCAGAATATTTGAATGGATTTTAGGAAAACAGTCAAACTGATGTACAAACAGTTCCGACATGAAGAGCTTACAATGAATTAAACAGTCCAGATAATTTATCAATGACCACTATGGGACTGCGTCCAATATTACAAGCCTGTGTAGATGAATTGAACACATTTACAATTGTTATCAACATATTTGAAGCAATTTCAAGTCATATTGGTTAAGTAACACCGTTATCACAGGATATCAGCCACTCTATTATAAAAAGAAATAACTTGTATGAGGTAATCAAGACTAATTCAAGAATGCCATATTCAGACTAGGTGTTTACATTGATGTTTTAATTTTCTGAAGGCAACTTGGCAGTATGTATAATAGGTTGGTTTAGATTATGTGTGAATTGAGGCAGGCATATATCCACCAAACACAACCCCAAAACATTGTAGGGCGAAAGGCATACTGCAGAGCCGTGAAGCCTATAAAGCATTATGGACACTGCATTGATGTATCTTCATATCGTGTTGGGCTCATGTAATTATTGTTGCCTAGCTTAATTATTTTGATAATGTCGTTTAAATGTTGCTGATGCATTCTCTATAAAAATGAAAAGGGTTCCAAGAAGATATACAGAAAGCAATTGAACAGATGAATTAAGACAAAACGCTCGAGTAGTTTAATTGCTCATTACAGGGAGTTTGGTGAATTGTGTACGGATGTGTTTCGGATGACGTGCATAAGCATGGTTGAAATTTTGTTAGACTTCATCAGAGCGGAAAAAGAGGGCGCCTGGGAACTCCATCAAGGGGCTTTTGCTGTTATGTTACTATGGTTGACAGTCTAGAACCATTGGAATTATGCTCAGTGTTGACTTATTTACTAGATATGAAGAATTTCGAAAAGACAGCCCCATATGTGTATCAGGAATTTAAAGATGGAATTTTACAGTCAAAAGAAGCAACAATTACTAAACACTGACCAAGCAACAAGATTGATGAACAAGATTTTTATAATGAACCATGGGAAAATAGGAATCACACAAAATGACCAAGCCAGAGACAAAATCTGTGTCACTTTTGGCAACTCAATCGGATGTGTCAGAGAAGTCACTACAAGGAGAATGTAATGTAGAGGAAGACCCACCTACACCAGTTATGACTATCTGCTTTCATGAATTGATCTTGTTCAAGTTTTGATCAAACAGATGGATACTTCTGACATTTTCTGAGTATGGTCCTTTGAAGAAAAAAAAACACAAACCATTTGCCTAGATGTTTGATGTTCTAAACAAGCAGAAAGTTCACGTTTTTAAAGATGACAGAAAACTACTTCATAATCTTTTAAATATTTAAACATTTAAACATAATTTTGTCTGCTGCAAATGCTAGCAGATGTGTAGAAATTGGTTCTGTTCTGAAACACAAGTTGTCCCTGGTACCTCTGCCACTTGCTAGGGTTGTATGGTCTAGAAACTTTACCACAAAGACGGAAATTTTGAATATCTTGGAAAGTGATCCTAACTTGATGACCTTCCCAATTCTTCGCTGCTACTGTACATACTCACTGATGGTCACGATATGATACAGGCTTTTGGAATGCATGCTATCCAAATAGTTGCTTTCTGCATCTTAATAAATGTCGTTATTATGTAACATTTTATAAACTAGTATACTAGTGTATATTAAAACGACTACAAATCATAACCTTTCTTTGTTGGGCAATATTAGAGATTATTAACTATTTCTTAATAGCTATTAATTTTGTCCGACCTCTGTTGTGACCTCATGAAGTTATTTTCTACAGTTTTAATATACTTAATTTATCAAAAGGTTTGTTTATGTATTCACTTCATTTAATAAAAAAAAAGCCTGTTTTTATATACTTGAATCTTGTATTTCACAAAAAATTCAAAACTAATCAATTTCGCACACTTTTGACCTTTGACCTCAATTTAACCTCGGTTTGAAACACAATTTTTAACATATTTTATTCATATTGCTAGAAGTGGCTTACAACAAACATATTTCTATAGTTTTCAGTTAAATAAATAAATAACTATTTTAACAAGACAGTGTTCTACATTCTATATATATCAATAACTGCACCCAGTTGACCTTTGACCTAATTTTGAGATTATGAGGTGATTTCATGAGTGGCATCCACCCTCACAGGTTTGTATACATACCAAGGAAGACATTAAGCAAGGATGCCAAATTCTACTCAAATTTGCCATCAAAATTTTTTCCCCTGTGTTTGGATGGCCTATAGTAGTAGAAGAAGTAGTAGTTGTAGTAGTAGTAGTAGAAGTAGTAGTAGTAGTAGTAGTAGTTGTAGTGTTAATAATAGTTATATTAGTAATTATAGTAGTAGTGATAGCAGCAACAATATTAACATCTGCATTAGTAGTAGTAGTAGTAGTAGTAGTAGTAGTAGTAGTAGTAGTAGTAGTAGTAGTAATATCAAAAGCAGAGCAGTGACAGAAGTAGTAATAGTAGTATTAGCAGCAGTATTAATAGTAGAAGTTGTAGTAGTAGTAGTAGTAGTAGCAGTAGTAGTAGTAGTATAATAGTAGTAGTAGTAGTAGAAGAAGATAATTACACAAATTGTTACAAATAACTAGATCTTCTCTTGTGAAGCAACTAAGTATTATAAATTATATATTTAAATGGTTATATTTACGTCGTTTGTAAATATTAATTGAATATATTTGAATATTATATATTTATAAGTTGTTTGACAAATTGTTGATCCATTCGATAGGTATGAACTTTTTCATCAGTTGATCCGTGTAAACCAGATTGACAATAGGTAGCGTTCATTTCGAATACCATGGGAATCTGTAGTTTATAGACATCTATGTCTATTTGTTTATAATATATTTGAACAAATCAAAGAATTGCTTATTTTAGGTTTTATTGTTATATTTTTTCATGTTAGCTTGAATATAGTTTGAAAATCAAAGTGGAATCCGATTACTTTAATTAAATATATTTATCGGCCCGACTGTCACAGTTACACTACTTTATTAATAATAGAACGTTCCGACTATTGTCTACACTTTAGCTGCCACTGCGTTTTTGTTGGACACGTGTTGGCCGTAACTGACAAATACACTTGGTGAATTGAGGAAACTAAGTCCAATATTTCATAATCTATTATATAATTATATAAGCTAATTAAATTAAAAATACGCTTATAAAAACAATATTTCAGTTTTCTTATAGATATATATCTTCTTATAATTTGTATTTTATTCAAGTTAATTTACGATATCTACGTATTCACGATGGTTTTGATACGCCTCCATAATCATGTGCTGTTTACAAAGTATTGTAACGAAAACTCGCAACACAAACTGATGTTGACATATCTATTCGAAATTACCCCCATGTTGCGATACGCATCGATAGTAATGTGTTTTTAAGTTGATGTCATTAATTAAAAAACATGTTCTTTCAAAGTTTCATGTTTGGTTTTAAATTTGTACACACTAGCTGGGTACCTAATTTATAAACGTTAAACAGTTAATTATATCAATGAACAATTCTAACTAACGAATCACAAACGTGGCCGAAACGGCGTTGTAACATAAACACTCAGTATTAAAACGGTTCCCGTACTGTACACTGTGGACACTTTTTCTATGCATATTGACTGTTGAGGATTATATTTTTATTTTGTCCTGATAATAATTTTGTTTTTGAAAATGTCATTTAGTTGTTGTGGTTGTGGTGGTGGTGGTGGTGGCGGTGGTGGTGGTGGTGGTGGTGGTGGTTGTAGTGGTGATGATGGTAGGGCTATGGTGGTGGTGGCTGTGGTGGTAGTGATGGTGGTGGTTTAGTTGGTTTAGGTGGTGGCTTTGGTGGTGGTGGTGTGGTGATGGTGGGGCTATAGTGGTGGTTGTAGTGGCTATGGTAGTGGTGGTGGCTGTGGTGGTGGTGATGGTGGTAGTTGTGGGGATGGTTGTGATGATTGGGCTATGGTGATGGTGGTGATGGCTATGGTGATGTTGGTGGTGGCTATTTTGGTGGTGGTGATGGTGGTGGTGGTTGTTGTGGTTGTGGCTGTGGTGTTGGTGGTGGTGGCTGGGGTAGTAGTGGTGGTGGCTATTGTGGTGGTGGTGGCAGTTTTTTGTTTATTCTTCTATTGTACTTATTTCTACTCGTATTGTATGCCTTAAACAGAATGCTCGTAGTAGTCTCGGGATAAGTTTTTGTTGACTTGTATGGTACGGTATGTCCAGCAATGACTCTCAGTATTTGCTTCTTCCGATTAAAATAATCAGAATCTCTGTTCATGATAAGTATCCTGGATTCCACGATATGACGTGCAACAGTACTGACTACATCTAGTTGCTCAGGAATAATATGTTCAATCATCAGTTTTCTGTCTCTCGAATTCGTTGTTCCCAATTCAAGTAGATAATAATAACGTCTGTAGATTCTGGAGTTCTCCATTTAAATTTACAACTTTTTAAATTTTTTATTTTTTAGCGATCACTGGCGGTAATGGTCTCTTTAATTATTTTCTATTCCACTATAAAACTCGAAAGCTCCCATGATTTCATTGCCCTAATACTTGTTTTGGCTGTCAATCAACAAGTCTGTTATTCAGGATCCTGGTATGGTTGTTCCTTCATAAATTAGACTTGTTGTACCTTTTATTTAATTTCATCTTGGATTCTGAATCGTGAGAAAAAAAACTAATATATCTAGACTCCAAGATTGTTGAAATTGACATACATGTATACTTAATGAAGAAATGCCATTTTTATGCATGAGTGATTCCACTTCCGGTCCGATTATATCAACTGATAGAGCCTTAAAAGTTATTTCGTATTATACCAGACACGGCCATATTTAGTCAAAAATTAAGCAGGTTTTGATCGTTACAAATCGTTGAAATTGACATATAACTATGCAAAAAATGACCTTTTTACGCATGAGTGATTCCACTTCCGGTCCAATTATATCAACTGATATAGCCTAAAAAGTTATTTCTTGCGATACCAGACACAACCATATTTAGTCAAAAATTGAGCCGGTTATGATCGTTTGAAATTTCGGAGCAATAACCCGTTAAATTGCGTGACGTCACACAACTTTTAAATCGTTATATCTTGAGAATGGTAGGAGATAGACATAAACTTGTAACAGTTTTGGAGTCGGAGTGTCGAAAGCTTTCAAACGTTTCCAAATAGAATATTCTACGCTGAAGTTAAATTTTATGACGTCACTTCCGGTTTATTTAAGCGACAGTATCTCAGCTATGACTTGCCATATACCTGTAATAATTAGACTGTTAAATTCGTCTTTTCACTACCTTTCTAGCGATACATTACTCGATACGTAAAGAACACGCATAAAAAAATCGATCGTTAAAGACGTAACTTCCGGTTCATTCAAACGTCTATATCTCAGCTCTTGTTTTTGCTAGACCCATAATAATTAAACCGTTATTTTTGTCTTTTCAATACTTTTCTAACGATGCATTATTCGATACGTTACAGACACGCATAAAAAATTCGATCGCTTATAACGTCACCTCAGGTTTATTCAAACGTCTATATCTCAGCTTGGGTTCATCCTAGACCCATAAAATCTACATATTTGAAAACAGCGCGCCATTTTCTGTCGTATGGTACCATACTCGGTTCGCTATTAAAGTTTTATTATTTTATTTCTGACATAAATCGAAAATAATTTCAGCTAGACCCATAAATCCGGTATATTTGAAATCTGCTTTCCAATACCCTTCTAACGATACCTCGTTAAATACGCTACAATCACGCATAAAGAAAATGATTTAAGACGTCATTTCCGGTCGGAACAATAATTTTTCGCAATGTACTCGGTCATACCTTTTCAAAAATATTGCCCTACTTCGAAATAATTATTTTCAACGTTCGGTTTTAGGATCGAACCCATCAATTTTCCGTAAAGTTTGTGTTACACAGTTAAGGTAACATTAACAATACTTTATTCATCTTTAATATTTCTAATTATAATTATGATAATAATAATAGAAATAATAATAATAAAGTCATTATTTAAAGAGGAAACAGAGTTGAAACAATCTTCAATCTTCCCTGTGGTCATCTCAAATTAAATATTTACCTCTTGCTATAAAAATCCAATTCATCAGATTTACCCGTGTTATACAGTTAAGGCAACATCTACGATACTAAAAAAAACACACTTTATTTTTAAATAAAGTATTGACCTCTTGCTATAAAACTCCAATACACACTTCCGATTCTAGATCTGGTGTGATACAAAGGAGTTGGTATTAGGACGTCCGGTGATTAAGTTGCAGTATCTATAGACCCTTTGTCCCGTATCCGGTCCTTGCGGTTGAGACCACAAAGAAACGTCAGACATTCAGGCCCCTTAATATTGCCAAGCCAGTAGGCACGAAAAGAGGGATTAATCCCTTGTACAAAGATTATCTTCATCTATTGTTGGAACATCCGGTGTTTGCAGTTGCTCCCACAATAGAAAAATTAGCTTTGCCATTGCGATCATAAGTGAAACAAGAGCGATGTTTTCTAAAAGTAAAGTCGCACCTTCGCATTGAGAAATAGTATCATTTTGTCACTGAACGTCGAGCAGTCGACATCGTTCAGAAGTAAGCGTATTTCATTTATTTTTGCTGATATGTTTACTTTATTAGTTATTTATTCCATTACAAGAAACGGTCGTTATGAATTATTATAGTTGTTATATAAACATTTTATTTAGTTAATCAACTAATTCTTTTATACAATTAGAGATCATTTTAAACATATCGTTTTTTATTTGTATTAGCTATACAATCAAAAAGTAAAGAGTAGCGATAGGTAATTGATATATCTCCGTCTAAAGCTTAGGGCCTGATCCCCCAAATGCCCGCGACCACACCCTATATCGAGTATACAAGTAAGCTCTGTATATTTCCGGGACAATAAAATGACACCGTTTTAAAAATCAAGACCTTCTCAAGAAGTATCACTACCTTTCTAAACTTAGATATGACGTCAGTCGGCGTGCCTTTTATATTAAAACTATGTACGCACAAACGACGTTATCCAAAAATGGCCGCTGCGCATGCGCATCACATATATACGAATCAAAACAAAATGGCCGTCGTGTATACTGACATACATCCACGATGGCCACCGTGCATGGGTAATAGTAACTAATGCTTATATGCAAATGAGTTACTATAAATAGTAACTAGGTCAACAATATTGCGCCCGTTTGTTTACACCCAAAGCGATGGGGATACTACTGACAAAACTGAAAAATATGGTGGTGCAGCTTTTTTTATTATAAAATTATTGTTTTTTTTTAAAAACATTGTGTTAGGTACCCCATCACAGCTTTGCTATATATGAATTTTGTAAATTTATTAACACATAACAGATTCATGCATAATTATTGAAAATTCTTGTAAAATAATTGAAATCATTTACACACCTCAGATGACCTGGAATGACTTATAAAACTACCCTTTCTAGACACATGATTTCATTTTCAAAGATATCAGTCCCTTGATTGGTATGTGGAACTTGGTACAGTTGCCAGAACTGGTGACAGTACAAAAAAATGTTATATTAAAAATTACTGGATGCTTAACAAGTGTGTGAAATTGGTTACTAAACCTAAACTGTGTTGGTATGCTGGAAAACCTCAATTCATTTATTATTTCATTTATCCATTACCATTGATGCACTGGATGTCACTATGGTTTAAAGTATTCACCTTGTAACTCTAAAAAAATGTTTTATGTTTGATTTGATTTTAATCA